>MUZC01004555.1:326262-341254 GCA_002072015.1 Radix auricularia | reverse complement strand
CCCCTCCCCCCCCCACACACATAATGCTTTATTTCCAATTTGAAAAAGAGCGTTTTCAAATAACCTTTTTGTCCTTAAGTATGTATTGAGTGTAAGGTCTCACTCTAATCACTCTAAGCTATGTAAAGCGTCATAACATAAATTGTAAGAAATCAAATACTTAAGCGGAACCTGTATTTAAAGTTGCGAGTTTTGATGTGACGTCACATTTTTTTTCATTTCTCAATCACCCTCCCCCCCCTCGCCACACATCGTCACAAATGTGTCCCTGGGTGCGTGACGTCATTTATGGACGGCCACAAAGAGCAAAGTAGTAATAATACATAAGGCTCTTAATTCTACTTAAAACCACGTGAGACAACTCAAAGATAATGTAATACAACCCTGAGACAGACATAGGTATAAAAACACTTAACACGTCTCTTATTATTCGGTATGCAAGAACAAACACGTACAAAGTCTCGTTCTTCCTGTCCGAACTTCGGACGTAAAATGGGTTGCCTGAAGAAACCAGGAAAACCAACTCTCTATCAAAATTTAAAACTAAAATAAAAATGCAAGACTATACATAATACATTGATAAGCATGGAACGCGATAATATTTTGCATAGAAGGAGTGCCTGTAACAGATCAGTTAAGGTAAGATAAGATTAGATAAGATAAGAGAAATGGACTCACTTATATTATTTGAGCCATCTGATCGCCTTGGCCGAGTTTACAAGTTGACAGTCACCCCCCCCACCCAATTACGATTCGCTAATGAATTCCCCACCGTATTTCAAAAACAATAAAAATTTGAATCATACAAAGGCCCAAAACTACACCTGTTGAAAACGTGTTGCCCTTTAACTGCAGCGGCTCAATTACAGCCACGTCTCCGGTTGCCTCAAAGCTTTTATTTTATACAAAGGGAAAGAGCAGCAGGGAGAAATGTTGTCATTCAAAACCAAACAAACAAACAAAGAACTTGGAAACCTGTTTTTGTATCCAACTGGCTGCCAGTACAATTTCCGTGCCAATAAAAGAAAGAGAGGGCGGGTGGNGGGGGGGGGGGAGAGATCAATAATTTCTCCACCTCCAAACAGAGAAAAGTTCAGGATGAAGGCGGTAGGTTTGGGGGGAGGTGGGGAGCGGGGGTGGGAGAGAACGGCGTCTGCTAGCGACAGGCACTTTGTTTCAGCCAGGTCAGAGTTTTAGTTTTGTCATAACGGTTCGCCGGACAGGAGTAAGAAGTTTGAACATTCACGTCATTCGCTCACATAACGGCAACAACCACGGTGTGTGCGGTGGATTATGTTCACGTAACGAGACGTCGAGAGGGTGAGTGTGTGGATGTTTACATCGTGGATACTTGAAAGATCCATTGAAGTGTGTGGATTTTTACATTGTGGATGCTTGAATCATCCATTGAAGTGTGTGGATGTTTACACCGTGGATACTTGAAACATCCATTGAAGTGTGTGGATGTTTACACCGTGGATACTTGAAACATATGTTGAAGTGTGTGGATGTTTACAAAGTGGATACTTGAATCATCCATTGAAGTGTGTGGATGTTTACACCGTGGATACTTGAAACATCCATTGAAGTGTGTGGATGTTTACATCGTGGATACTTGAAACATCCATTGAAGTGTGTGGATGTTTACACCGTGGATACTTGAAACATCCATTGAAGTGTGTGGATGTTTTCATCGTGGATACTTGAAACATCCATTGAAGTGTGTGGATGTTTACACCGTGAATATTTAAAACATCCATTGAAGTGCGTGGATATTTCTAGTTTCGTGTAACGTTGTTAATCACACCAGAGAGCACCTATATTTTCCTTGACCATGTACAGAGACCATAAGGGCCGTAACCCCGGCAGACCCTGTATGACGCCACGGATGATGATTTTTTTTAAAGGGCTCAGAGTTGTATTGTAAACACAAACAAAATGTAACCATTAAAAGGGAATACAGGTGCAGAGGCGTAGCAAGGATATTTTGGGCCCCGGGGAAAAGCTATAAAACAACATATGACTCGTGCCAAGAAGATAATAAATTTAAGGACATACACGAGATAGCATATCAATTGGCGCCTTGTAACATGGCGTTAAATGTGATATTGTCTGTACATGACGAGTTACATTTATTTTTTAGCCACTTATGTCGCCTTATGTTTCCTAATGCTCTTTCCAACAGTTAGATTACATTGTTCTAATATCTTAATATAGCACCCCCCCCTCCACGATCGATGTGAGTGATCCAGGAATAGCTGTTCATCTCTGAATAATTTATGCATCTCACACATTAGTTAGGTTATTACCGAATTCTAGGATTGGGGAATGTGTGTGTGAGTGGGGGGGGTGTTAGCAGTTTATTTTCATTTATTATATTTAAATGTGTGGGAGTGGGGGGAGGGGTACTCGGATATTCAGCAAGCAATATTCCAATTAAGCTGCGCGGCCGCGCAGATACCTGACATACGCCACGCAGCAGTTTAGGATAACCACGAAGCAAATTTTGTTTAAAAAATGCATGAAAATTGGATGCAGCGCAACTTTCCACACCTCTTTTTTTTTCTTACTTTATATTTCTAACATGGACCAGATAACCTAAGAGAGAACATTGGACTCCAGAGCTGTTGTAGACAACACAATATTTTTTATAAACTTACCAAGTTGGTCGTCTGCTAGCTATAGTATTGTAACTCATTAAATTAATTAAACAACAATTTTAAAAATGTATTTCAACGATAAACACAGCTTATATATGCATCGTAATGACGTAATGCCATTATATGCTTAAAGTTTGGATATGAATATGTTTTACATCGATGAATTCATAATTATATGTGTTACTATTTTCATGTAAACCGCTATGGGCCCAGTTGCTTGCTGGCGTACTGCGCTGCATAAATTATTACAGTGTTATGACGATTATAATTATTAAACAGTGATGTTTAATGAGTCGTTCGAACACGTACAAGGTTAGTCTAAAGACCAAAGTCTAAAGACCAAAGTCTAAAGACCGAAGTCTAAAGACCAAAGTCTCAAGTCTAAGCTTCCTTGTTTGGTACAGCCTGTTGAAAAATCGATTTAACAAGAAGTATTTTTTGTTTCTATATTCTTTTAAACCAACAGCACTTTTTAAAATTATCTTCAAATTAGCAAAAATTTACAATCCGTCTTTCGAAGGAAATAAGACTTCGTATCTATCATATCAATTTCGACTTTTAGCTCGTCTAATAGAGCAACCTTGAGTGTGTAAAATAATTTCTATTTACGTGTGAAGCTTATATTCAAACAAGGATATAACCCGTCAAAAATGACGGAAGTTTTCAAAATAAATATATTTCAGCTGCAATCTATATTTATTTTGAACACATGTTCATCAGAACAAAAAAATAATGTAATATAAAAATTTCATTTATTTAATTAATTTTAGTTTTATTTATTTATTTCCAAATTAACAATTTTATGCGGACGTTCGAAAAGAAAATATTTTGGTGTGCTGCTTTCTAAAATTAGTATCATCACGGACGGGACGGACGAGACATACATTGCATATTATGTATATTGATTGATGTTACTGCTTCTTCCTTTAAATTGTAATCACTTATTGTAACTTATTGAATCCAAGATAATCTACCAGAATTTAGAAGTTTCTGTGTGCAATTTGATGCACTCGTGGTGAGTCGGACAAGAGGGTATGCAATAAAAAGCAGGGGCGTACAAGATGCATTCGGGTATTACGTAATATCTATCTGCATGTATAATTCGCCAGAAGCTAGAGCAATCAAGACGCAGTCTATTTATACGTAGAGGTGGGCACACCCGCACCGCGCCGTACTGTGCGCACCGCAATGAGACCCACTATATAGAAGGAAAGGGAGTAACGCTTGAAAAGAACTACCATAATGCGTACTGCGGGAAGTTTTTGTCCGTTCTTGACCCCTTTATCAACGATAACTATGAGCGCTTCTGCGGTGTACCCTACGTTTCGGGTCAGTTCTAGTATGGGACCGACCATAAAGGACGTCACGCTCCAGAGGTGGGGAGGGGATGTAATAAAGTGTGACAGTTTGTGACAGGGTGGAGGGGGGTGTCCGGCCATGTGTGACGTCATGATGTTTCATGTTAAATTTTAATTATTTGTTAATTTAAAAAATATTTTTGTACAAAAGTGTGACCTACTTAAAATAAGTGGGGGGGGGGGTCAGAAATTTGTGACAGGGGGTAGGGGGGTAAAAATTGTCAAAAATAGCGTGACGTACTTTATGGACGGCCCCCTATACAAAATGTCAGCCATTCCTACAACGATCGTTAATAGATGGTGGAATTTTAACATGCAAACTCTAACGGCGTAGTGAAGTTTATTTAAGTCAGTGGTGGGCAGACTGCGGTACGCTTTGGACTTAAGTGCGGCTTACGGATGCAAGCAGTAATTTAAAAATATATGTCTTTGTTTTTTAAAAAATCAAAGTGGGCTATGTTGAGTGGTTAATTTCTCAAAATTAACACAAACAGGTAAAAGAAATGCAGGTCGTGAGAACTATAGTTCTATACTTGTTTATTTATTAGTTTATTTTCAAGGCGGACGTGTATATTTAATAATTCGTGAGCATTGAAGTAACTTCCAAATCTTTTGTTATGTAAATGATAATGAAGATCAACAGTACAAGAAAACACCAAAACAGGAAGTACGTCAGTTTGATGACGACAATCCATAGTAACTCTACTTGTGGTGCTCTTTGGCGCTTATAATTGTCACCTACGCCGAAAGCAAGGCGCCAAGCGATGCGTAAGGGTGAAGCAGTTGGGGCGCGGTTGTGGCGCTGGCACAGCGCGGTTGTGGCGCTGACACACGGCCACATCTTAAAAAAGGATAAGGGAGAAACGAGATAATTTGAATAAAATCAGTTTATAAATGCCATGCTTTGTCATATTTCATTTTTAAAATTTATGAATTGGTATGTATATAGAACGAAAATTTGACTGTATTCCTTCTTCATAAGTTTCTTACTTTGATGGTTTCTTTCTGATCTGTCTTTAATTCAACCACAAGCATATTTTGTTCCTCACAGATGTTTTAATGTTGACTTATTATAAAATGTTCATAATAACACAAGACAGTATGTCCCAGTCTTGTGTTACTACTTTTATATAATGTACACAACACACGGCATTATGTCCTAGTAAAATAACTTTCTCAGGGTGCAGCCAGTTCTATATATTATAATATAGGTTCAGTTGTCGAAACACAATTTATTATTTTTATTGGGGATTTGTGGGGAGGAAGAAGATTTCTACTTGGAGCGGGGGGGGGGGGGGNGGGGGGGGCGCCTATGTGTTGTGTCCCTTGTTTTAAAAAAACAGTAAAAACGTGAACATTGCGCCACATCTCATTTATTCTGACAGTTTGAATTCTTCCTTCAGGCAAATTTTTCTGACAGTTTGAATTCTTCCTTCAGGCAAATTTTTCTGACAGTTTGAATTCTTCCTTCAGGCAAATTTTTCTGACAGCTGGAAGATGATAGAAATTTGTCGTGTCAAACTATTCGTTGTGATGTCTCCCCATCACAGTGTTAATTGGATTGTCTCCCCATCACTCTATTCGTTGGATTGTCTCCTCATCACACTGTTTACTGGATTGTCTCCCCATCACACTGCTCATTGGATTGTCTCCTCATCACACTATTCATTGGATTGTCTCCCCATCACATAGTTCATTGGATTGTCTCCCCATCACACTATTCGTTGGATTGTCTCCCCATCACACTGCTCATTGGATTGTCTCCTCATCACACTATTCATTGGATTGTCTCCCCATCACACTGCTCATTGGATTGTCTCCCCATCACACTGTTCATTGGATTGTCTCCTCATCACACTGCTCTTTCTATTGTCTCCCCATCACACTATTCATTGGTTTGTCACCCCATCACATTGTTTATTGGATTGTCTCCCCATCACACTATTCGTTGGATTGTCTCCCCATCACATTGTTCATTGGATTGTCTCCCATCACACTGCTCATTGGATTGTCTCCTCGTCAGACTATTCGTTGGATTGTCTCCTCATCACACTGTTCACTGGATTGTCTCCCCATCACACAGTTCATTGGATTGTCTCCCCATCACACTGTTCATTGGATTGTCTCCCCATCACACTGTTCATTGGATTGTCTCCCCATCACACTATTCATTGGATTCTCTCCCCATCACACTACTCATTGGATTGTCTCCTCATCACACTGCTCTTTCTATTGTCTCCCCATCACACTGTTCATTGGATTGTCTCCCCATCACACTGTTCATTGGATTGTCTCCCCATCACACTTTTCATTGGATTCTCTCCTCATCACACTATTCATTGGATTGTCTCCCATCACACTGCTCATTGTGTTGTCTCCCCATCACACTGCTCATTCTATTGTCTCCCCATCACACTATTCATTTGTTTGTCTCCCCATAACAATGTTTATTTGATTGTCTCCTCATCACCCTGCTCTTTGGATTGTCTCCTGTCTCCCCATCACACTATTCGTTGGATTGTCTCCCCATCACACTGCTCATTGGATTGTCTCCCCATCACATAGTTCATTGGATTGTCTCCCATCACACTGCTCATTGGATTGTCTCCCCATCACACTATTCGTTGGATTGTCTCCCATCACACTGCTCATTGGATTGTCTCCTCATCACACTATTCATTGGATTGTCTCCCCATCACATAGTTCATTGGATTGTCTCCTCATCACACTTTTCATTGGATTGTCTCCCCATCACATAGTTCATTGGATTGTCTCCCCATCACATAGTTCATTGGATTGTCTCCCCATCACACTGTTTATTGGATAGTCTCCCCATCACATAGTTCATTGGATTGTCTCCCCATCACACTGTTTATTGGATTGTCTCCCCATCACATAGTTCATTGGATTGTCTCCCCATCACATTGTTTATTGGATTGTCTCCCCATCACACTATTCATTGGATTGTCTCCCCATCACACTGCTCATTGGATTGTCTCCTCATCACACTGCTCATTGGATTGTCTCCCATCATACTGCTCATTGGATTGTCTCCTCATCAGACTATTCGTTGGATTGTCTCCTCATCACACTGTTCACTGGATTGTCTCCCCATCACACAGTTCATTGGATTTTCTCCCCATCACACTGTTCATTGGATTGTCTCCCCATCACACTGTTCATTGGATTGTCTCCCCATCACACTTTTCATTGGATTCTCTCCCCATCACACTGCTCATTGGATTGTCTCCCCATCACACTTTTCACTGGATTGTCTCCCCATCACACTGCTCATTGGATTGTCTCCTCATCACACTATTCATTGGATTGTCTCCCCATCACATTGTTCATTGGATTGTCTCCCATCACACTTCTCATTGTGTTGTCTCCCCATCACACTGCTCATTCTATTGTCTCCCCATCACACTATTCATTTGTTTGTCTCCACATAACAATGTTTATTGGATTGTCTCCTCATCACCCTGCTCTTTGGATTGTCTCCCGTCTCCCCATAACACCGCCCATTCTTTGATAACTAGATACGTCAAGAAACGTATGATGTTCTTGTGCAATTTGTAATCCTTGGTTACAATGGAAACTTTTCATCCACCACGACACACTATTGTGTGTCTGAATACAATGGTTTACTAATGTTATGGAGACCTCCTATTATTTTCTTGCATTATTATCCTTTGCTACATTCACTTACAAAACAATCGCATGCCTTTAAAAAATATAGTTACTAGAGACTAAACTAAGATAACCGATTAAAAAAATAGCGTTTGGTGAGGTTTGGGCGGTATTTGAGTTTCGGGGAGGGGGAGGGCTTAATTGTAAGAGCCTCTAAAAATCCACCAAAAAGTTATTTCTATGGACAAAACATACTTTGCGCAAATTTCGTTCATTGTTCAACATGTGAAACTGCATTTAGATCTGTTCTTGTTTAATTTATTAGTCAGATGACCAGATATTTTCCAAGTCTCGCTTTCTCAGAAGTTCTACGTGTTGTTGTTTTTTTAGTTCCAAGGTACTATAGGATTAAGATTTGTATATATATACTTATACTTATACGCTATATATACTTACTTGCTCGTTCTTCGGGAACTTCTTCAACTTAACTTTCGTTTTACGATTCCAAGACTGAATTAGGACAGTGTTCAATTGATTTCAATGAATTTTATACAAAGGTCTGGTTAACTCTGGTTGGTTGTGAAATAGGTTAAATCTGTTTGTAGAGTCGAGTCGATTGGCTGAGCGAGATCGATGTTTGATGTACAATTCCCTGACTTCTGACTTATTCGTGTCGCACAACTTAACGCTGACATCAAACAGGAGAAAAGGGCCGTAACTTCCCGGCCAACATCAACACTTCTCTTCTCTTAGATATACAGACGCTCCTTCTATGCAGAAGATAATTGCGTCCACAGTGATCTGTTGGCAAGTGATGCAGCGGTCACAGGCCACGGCTATAGGGGTTCCACGCATTACCCCAGCCGCCTAACTATTGTCTAGTTAGGTACCCATTCGGAGCTGGGTGACTCGGGGACTCCTCAGGCCGCGAGAACAAATCCTCACCTTCGTGTGGATTCGAACCCGTGACCATCGGTATGACAGTCGAGAGCGCTACCTCTCGACCACCACGTCCCACTTGAAGATGACGTGAACGTTTGTGACTAATGAAATAAAAGCCTCGGGGGTGGGGGGGTGTTTGAATGATCAAAGGGAAACAACCACATCTAAAGCCGGAAAATGTTAGCGTTTTCTTAACTATTACAGTGGGTCTCAAAACTTTAAATGTCCGGGGTAGTTGATCAAAGGGAAACATTCACATCGAAAGCAGGGGACTGATGACCTTCCTATATTTCAGTGGATCTCAAACCAATACAAGCGCGACTTTACCAAGTTAATTAGACACTAAAAGCGTATCCAAATAATGATCATATTCGTGAATGCTTTTTCAATGTAACTTTAACAGTAAGGCTCCTTAAACCTGGTTTAAAAATCTGCAAGGACTCCATTGTTTGTCTCAAAGTACGAGTGGAAGACTTATCGAAATTAGATATATTCACCTAGGTCTAGGTTGGTATTTCTCGGTATTGGCTACGTTTCTAGATTTTAAAAGTCAAAAGTAGTCATAATTTAAGATTTGAGTAAAAATGCGATGTGAAAATACGAAAATAAATATTATTTAGCTGCTCCATCACGCTACATTGCGATATATATGGCTCTATCGCAGTGAATTCGAAACATGCGACTGCTACGGCTGTGTACAGTTTAATCGGTCTAAAAATTCGAGAGTTCTGATACAAGTTATGAAACAAAAAACTATTTAAAAGGCTGGAATGAGCAAAAAATTTCATTTTATTGGCTTTATGACAAATTTAACAGCTCTAATATTCTCTTCTGCTTGCGTTGAGATAATAAATATTCTCTCAAATATACTAGGTAAAGACTGTAAGTATGTGAGCTAAAAATTCTGGTAAAGAATATGAGCTAAAAGAGTTCAGTTAAGAATATGAGCTTAAAGAGTTCAGTTAAGAATATGAGCTTAAAGAGTTCAGTTAAGAATATGAGCTTAAAGAGTTCAGTTAAGAATATGAGCTAAAAGAGTTCAGTTAAGAATATGAGCTTAAAGAGTTCAGTTAAGAATATGAGCTAAAACGATGAGTTAAGACCTCGGGTTAAAAAGTTGAGATATTCATTAGAATCTCTGTATTCCTGTAAGACAACGAGATCTACATTCTGCACAGGTTCCACAACTAAACTCGGAGACATTTATTAAGTGTTCTTGATTAAGTCTCCACAGACGTCATTAGGACCCTGGTTTCACGAGCCCGACCTGGTCTTATACTCAAGTAAATCACTACACACACCACAATGGCGACGCTCAGTCTCACTACAAGGCAATTCAATCTGCAAGCCGCATATTTTTTTTTTATTGTTCTGGCAGGAGTACAAGAAATCTGGCAGTATTGTATATGTAGGGGTGGGGGAGTGAGGGTGGCGTTGGTGGAAATGGATACTGGCATATTATTCAGTGTTTTGGGTGTGTGTGTTAAGCTTGGGGTTGGGGGGGGGGGAAGGGCCAGAGAAGTGTAACTTCAAGAAAATCATTTAAAATAAAAGACATTGAAAGAGTTATAAACATCCATTAGATTTTCCTTCCACATCTGCATGCACATACCCCCATATACACTCACATTAAACCATACCTACGCACCCACATACCCCAATATACACTCACATTAAACCATACCTACGCACCCACATACTCCCAATATACACTCACATTAAACCATACCTACGCACCCACATACCCCAATATACACTCACATTAAACCATACCTACGCACCCACATACCCCCAATATACACTCACATTAAACCATACCTACGCACCCACAAACCCACACACACACACTCAACCCTCACACTAAAACATATCAAAATCCCTAAATAAAACCATAAACAAAAAAAACAAAAATTGGTGGTTATTAGAATAAATCATTGTTCAAATGATTCAACTTGTAGATTCATTCTGTATATTATGCTCAGGACTAAGAGTGGCGGTAGAGTGTGTGTGTTTCGGGGGGGGGGGGGTTGTTGGTCGGGTGAATCGCGTGACTTCTGTAGCTAGTACAATGCGCCGGGTGAGGAACAGTTTAGAGTGTATGATTGGTGTTTATGTTGCGTAATATCCTTTTGTTTAGTGAAACCGGAAGTGCACTTGTACAAATAGCGAATGGGCTTGTCACTTCTAAAACCGGAAAATGGCATAACTCATTGCGTAATGTTCTATTTTTAGATTACATTTTTTGCGTAATACTATTTTCAGGCATAAAACACACATAAGCTCTCAAAATTGTTAGCATGGTAAAATTTCGAGACTGTTTTTCCCTTTTCAGGTCCAATAAGCTGTCTTAATTAATGAAGAACTAACAAATAGCTGATAAGATACATACTTCTAAATATACCTATATTGACATATTGACTCGTATCTTTTATTATTTAAAAAAAAAAAAAGAAATTTGCCCTCAATAAGATAAATATAGCACCAATATTTCTATTAATAGATTTCCGCCATATTATGACAAGGCCTGTAACAGTAAACATGATTAATTTAAGACTTAATATACATTATATAATATTGGTTTAATAAATACTATAAAAGCCCAGGTCAGTCACTCCGTAACGCTAAGGGACATAATCAGCATATTTTTAAATTGAAAATATAGACGTAAAATCATGATCATTTTGGTTTTGAGATTAACAGAGCGTGAGGTTTTCTCGCCGTAAAATATTATATGACGTCATTGTTTGAGCTTGTATTTTATTTTTGGAAAAGAAATGTATATAGATCTAGAGAAATTTTGTGAAAAATAAATCATTCTAATGAACTCAAATCTAATTATTCATCCTTTTTATTGAACTCAATAACCTACCAATATTTGGTTGTCGGCCACACTGTTTCGAACGCATGCAATAACATTTACGCAAGTTAATTTGGCTTTTGAAAAAAGCGGACACCGCTGGCATCCCAGAAAAAACTAGTTATTTAGAGTGTTAGAAAACAGACAAGTTTGTAACAGTGGAAAAATATTCAGCTAACGCCGTCTTTACAACTATACTGTAGAATTAATACCCCACCAGTGAAATTAGTGAATAGAAATAGCGATTGTGCCTTTGGGTGTTTCGAGGCTTCAGCCATTATTTACCTTTAAGTAATTCTTAAGTAGCGGCTGGATAGCGAAGTAATTAGTGCGCTCGCTTCACATGGTGAGGGTGTGGGTTCGAGCCCACACAAAGCCACATTAAGATTGATGAATCATTTTTTAAAAAATAAAATAAAAAATGATCCCTTACAGACCATAAAGGTCCATGGGAGCAGGTGAAGTAGCGTTCACAAGTTTAATTGACCACTAGCGAGCAATGGAGTGTGGGGTTAGCACAATGCCATGGGGGCCTTGCGACTCGACTTCTTGCAGTGCTTTGGTAGTCCAGCTCGCTACAACTTAGACCAACGCGCCCCTTGATGAATGATTAACGATAAGAAAGTCTTCAGATTCCCTAGTAAGCTCCAATGGAAAAACCAGCGACCCCTAATACTTAAAAATTGAAGCTTAATTCTTTCGAGTATGGTGGATACAAACACTTTTTTTGTACCTCATTGGACAGTAAAGGACTTGGCGCAAAGAGAGCAGCTTCTAATCGTAAGTTTTGATCAAGTTCTCACTAACTAACTCTGACGATTACAAACAAACAATATATGTCCTCCACTGCAAGGCGTCTGCTTGTCTGTCATACGTTGTTACATCAGATTCGCTTCAAACTGTCGTGCCAGTGGCGTCGCTAGGGGGTGCGTTTGGGGCGGGCCGCCCCGGGTGACACCATCAGGGGGGTGACACCAGACTGTCAAATTCTATATATTCTCTTTATTTGGCACTGGAAAACTCGGAGGAGTTCTATGGGTTAAATCATGAGGGGTGACACCAAAAGCTACCGCCCCGGGTGACACCATGAGCTACCTCCCTGGTTGGACCAACCCTAGTGACGCCTCTGTGTCATGCCAAATATACATGATACAAAAGTCTTGTTATGAGAAGCTGTTTGAGCGAACAAGACAAAACTACATTAGTCTTATGTATATTATAGATTTATAGCTAGCCACACGTAGAAGTCTGAATTATTTATTTGGCATATGTGAAAATCACGACGGCATTTCGTAAAGAGACACACAACTTTATTATTCCATTGATACAATTAACACAAGGAAATAACAGGATGTGGACAAAAAATGGTATACAACAGACAGCAACCATATTTATTTTTGAATGTGGCGTTTAAATTAATTGTCGTCGCGAGCTAAGTGCAGTGTCTTAAACTTAACATAAATTTTGATTCTTTTAACCCTAAGCTAGATTTTCTGAGGTTTCGTTCATCGTAGCCTGTGAACAGCTAGGGAAAACTCTCCCGCCTTTTGCGGATTACAAGCATCAACTTTTAACCAAAACTATAGAGACGGGTATTACGTGCATGGGCTTGTTGGGTGCCATCTGCTCAAGTTACTTGACAAAACATTAATGCCGCTAACTCTGTCATTATATAAAAAAAAACATTATTTGTAGAGGTGCGAAGATTAACGATTAATCAATCGATTAATTCTTTAATTTTTATTAAAAGGGTTTTCTTAATTTGTTCTTACATTTACATAGCTGCATGAATTAGCTGTGTTACGTCAAAAAAAAAATTGAGCCATGGAATTACTGCGACTTTATTAACCGATTTCGCGAAATAATGAATCGCAACTTGACGGGATCAATAATATGCGTTAATTATGAAAATATAATAATCGAAATTTATTGATAATCGATTACATCCCCCACCCCCACCCCCACCCCGATAAATGCGTGTGTTGTTGTGTGCCGTTTACTGAAGTTGACAGACGAAACATTAAAGCCGCTAACTCACAATGAAACCGCGGATGTTGTAAGTTAAAATAAAACCACAGATGTTTTTATGGAAATTTTAATTGCGCACCAAATGTGCTGGTTGTACTTTTTAAAACTTATTTTGGGCGTTTATCGGGAATTTTTTCTGGGCTATTCTTATTAGTATTAACAGGCCGCCATGTTACTTAAAGAATTACAATTCACCAATAAGAGTAATAATTAGACACACCATTATTAATATTCCTTATTTTCAAATGTGTATAGAGCTATAGCCACTATAGGAGCTTCGTGGCCAGTGAAATAGAAAACAGTTTGCCAGAGTTTAGTCTTTGTCACCTCATCTCTTGTGTTGGTCCGCAACTCTTCGTCTAATGATCTCGTCCTTTAAACTCATCTAAGCTTCCTGGCTCCGTCCGTCCATTCCCCCACCCTCTCCCACGACTACAACAGTTGGTGATAGCAGGTCGATAGAGTATTTTGGGTGGTCAACAGTGACAAGGTCGTTGACCATTGCCAAGATGGTTTCATTGCTGGGGGAAAAGTAGGGGGGGGGGTAGCAGCTGATTGTATGGAATGTCATTCTTTTGTCAGACATTTTTGGTTACAAAAAATTTAAAGTTGATTTTCTTTGAAATAATTTTCATATTAAATGGAGCGTTGGAGGGATGTTAAAACTCGATGTCAAAATTTTTCTTTTTTTTAATGCAAAAATCATATTGCTCGGAGTGACAATGGGTGACAATTTGTCGTTAAATCTCGACCACTACCTTGGCTGTCATGGGGAAAACTCAGTGAAACTATAGTCTCCAGAAGTTCTTCAGACATCAAATCGAAGCAATTTTTTAAAAATTTATACAACTTGTTGCCCACACAGGTTTATTGCAGGTACTCTCTAAAAGACAGATAATTTCATACTGAACGTAGGCGCGATTCTTCCAGTCCAGCCCTGCCATAGTGGACTCCATGCAACAACTTGTACAGATTTCCTATATAGACAGATGGAATATTCCAGAAGTCTTTAATGTACGTCAGGACGCTTCTGGCGATACTCATGTTTATCTTTCCTCTTCTCATTGATTTTGAACTGTTTTCAAAAGACTTTGAAAATATTATATTTTCATTTTTTTTGCTCAAAGTTAAAAAAATGCATCATATAATTGGAATAACATTTTACGAACTTGTATTTCCTCTATAATGACCGCTTAACATTTGATTGACACAAATAGTTGGTCTCTGTTTTAATCGAGTTTTGTTGAAGAAAGTTGACGTGAAAACAAATCATAGCTTCTAGCTACTACTTGAGTCCTTATTATGTCTGGTTTTTAACGTCCACTTAAACTTTCTTCAATCTCCCACTCAGTGCCTCCGCCTTTCCTGCCGCTCCCTTTACCCATTGCTCCCTCTGTCTGCCTTTTCCTTGGACATCTAGTTTGTTTCTTTAGTTTTCTATTTCAACATGTACTGGGTGACAATGCTACACACACACACACGCACACACGCACGCACGCACGCACGCACGCACGCAC
>MUZC01004555.1:293242-314984 GCA_002072015.1 Radix auricularia | reverse complement strand
TATATTAAGGACACTAGCCATATGCTAAAATCACTGGATTCCTTGGTTTTACCGGATGAAGATCACCTCCTATTTACAATGGACGTTTCTTCATTGTACACGTCAATTCCACATGCTGATGGCCTCTCTGCAATTTCCTTTTTTCTAAACAAGAAGGCAAATCTTAAGTTCCCAGCAAGTGCCATACTACGATTGACCGAGCTGGTCCTAAATTTAAACTCGTTTGAGTTCAACGGACAGTTTTTTGATCAAATTAGTGGAGTTGCCATGGGAACAAAAATGGGACCAAGTTATGCATGCATATTTATGGGCCATTTGGAACACCTATGGAATAAAAATTACAAAGGTATTTGTCCAGAGTACTACAAGAGATACATCGACGATTGTATTGGAATAACCAAAATGGACATGCAGCAATTGCAAAATTTTATTGACTTCATTGGTGGCTTCCATCCTTCAATAAAATTCACATCAACTATTCATAGGAGTACTGTTAACTTTTTGGACATACAAATAAAATTAAAAGAAAACAAAATATCAACATCCATCTTTTACAAGCCTACAGACAGCCATAGTTTCCTTCTATATACATCGTCCCATCCTCAATCGTGTAGGAACTCTATCCCATTTTCACAACTACTAAGACTTAAAAGACTCTGCAGTGATGAGGCAGACTTCTTGGAAAGAAGTGATGAGATGCTGGACTTTTTTAGAAGGAGGTCATACCCGGAAACAATCTTAACATCAGCTGTCAATAGAATTAAAGGCATGACCAGACAGGACACATTTACATCATCTGTTCACGATCAATGTGATAGATGCAAATTTGTTTTAACTTTCCATCCCCATAATTTTAAGGCCCGCCAGGTGATTCTCAAAAACCGATCAATCCTTATGGCTGACCCTCTAACTCAGCAGGTCTTCAAAAAACCTCCTCTTTTTGCTTTCCGGAGAGATAAAAGCCTCAGAGACATACTTGTAAGAAGTCACCTTCCCACAATGAAAGCACATATTGGAACAAAAGGTTGCAACCGTAACCGTTGCAATACTTGTCCATATGTGGTTGAAATTAACAAAATTTCTTTCCCTCTTGAACAATTCTTAATAAAAGATGGATTCACTTGCACCAGTCGCAACGTGATTTATGCAATTATTTGCAAGAGATGTAAAAAAATTTATGTGGGTGAGACAGGTCGTCGTCTTGGAGATCGGTTTAGAGAACACCTGTACAATATAAATAAACAGGCTCAGTGTCCTGTGTCTAAACATTTTAACAGTGTTGACCACGATGGCATTTTGGATATTGTAGTTACTGGTATTTTATATGCAACCAATACCCATGATAGAGTCCACATGGAAAATAGACTCATAAAACGATTTGGTACGTTGGCTCCATATGGAATTAACCAAATCCACAATTTTACATGACTGCAAAATCGTTTTCCCGTTGTGGTTTTCACTGTTACTTTAGATACTTCAACTTCCTCCTTTTTCTTATATTCTATGTCCGTGTTTATTTTTGTCTTTCATTTCTTTTCATTTTATCACATAGACTTTAATATGTTTTAATTTTAATATATATGTAAGTACATGTAATTGTTTTTGTACTGATGAAGGCATGAGCCGAAACGTCTACCATTATTTGTATTAGTTGATAATAAAGCTTTAATTTATTGTTTCCTTACACAAATAGTCTGTGTAATTTGTTTTTTCGCATGATAAATCATTTTTACATATAACAGGATACTTATTTACATATAGCAGAACATATTCACATCTAGATTCTATAGCCTATCATACATAATGGGACCGCATAAAGCTTTTTAATAAAAAACGAATTACACAAACTATTTGTGTAGGAAAACAATATATTTAAGCTTTATTATCAACTATTATTATTGTAGTAGTGTGCACACCCACACCGCGCTGCACCATGTGCATCGCATCGCGATGCACAGAGGATGAGAAAGGAAGTGGAGTGAGAGTGACTGTGACAGTTAGCCTGAGAGAAAGAAGTGGAATAAAAACATTATCGATATACAACTATAGTCCTCGACTTATCTGTATTGTGATATTAGTTTACTACCAACTAACAATTATAGCCACCACTCGGCTACATTATTATTTGTATTAGTTGATAATAAAGCTTAAATGTATTATTTTCTTACACAAATAGTTTGTGTAATTTGTTTTTTATATTCACATCTAGCATTGAAATAAAATTTACAACTACACGGTAGTAAAAATTTAACATAGAACACCGTCAACGAAAATTTACATTAATCCATTTACTTATTGCAACTGTAAAACATTTTTACATATCTTAGTGGCGTCACAAGGGGGTGCGGTGGGGGCGGCTCGCCCTGGGTGACACCATCACAAGGGGTGACATCAGAATGTAAAATTCTATATGTTCGGTAATTTGGCCCTGGTACTCGGAGGAGTTCTATGGGGTAGATTGTGTGTGTGTGTGGGGGGGGGGGTGACACCACGAGCTACCGCCCCGGGTGACACCAACCCTAGTGACGCCTCTGACATATCATATAGCATGGTAAACAATAAGTTATAGTAAAATATATTTTACAATAGAATTTTTACAAGAAGACGTTATTAACATATTTTATATTGTTTATTAAACACACGTACATAGCAAAGTCCTAGCATCAAACATAAAATTAGACCAAACATCAAAGAATAAACCCTGATGTAAAATATAAATATAAAATGTACGCTTACTTCCAGGGGCTATAACTCTATAAATTTTTATTACGGTATTAGCAACATGGTTAAAGTAAAACCTACTTTGTGTTTTAACTATTTTAAGTAGTTAATTAAATAGTTGAAAAGCTCTGCTCTTTAGTCACTAAACAGGAGTAAAAATTCCTTGACTCAAATGATTCTCTTCAAATCTCAGCTCTATTTTGGTTTTAAATTATTCCATTAGTATTTGATTTAAGCACATTGTACGTTACACGTTACTCTACAAAGCAAGGGTTAAATAATAAATCAATACTGAATTCGAAAGTGGGGAATTCCCGGTCCAACTGTTATTGTAGAGGAGTTTCCTTCCAAGAAAGCCACTGTGTTATGATCGATCCGTCGCATGGCTGTAACACTGTCAGCAACATGGCAGATCTCACATGATAGCCGAGATAGCACTCACACATTTTCATTTAAGAAATACCACCTGAAATACCACTTCAAATACCACATGGAATACCACCTAAAATAACCCCTCAACTCAAATACAAAATTAAGAGTAAACTCACCCCCCCTTATCCACATTGACAGTTACTCTAATATATCCTTCCACCACCCCTCCCCGCTCCCCCCACCTTCCACACAGACAGTTACTCTAATATAACCTTCCACCAACTTCCCCCCCCCCCAAATACACACACACCATACACAATGTTTGCGACAGCTTGTCAGACGTTCTGCCGCACACACAACTCAACCATCAGCTGGGATGTTTATGGCTGGTGAACCTGGCGTTCCATTGTTTTATTCGTACACTGTGGCTGTTGGGACGGGTGTTGTCAGTAGACGTGTGAGTATTGTTCACAGAGTGTGTTACTATATCCATGGACCGCATCAGTGAAATGTCTATATACATGAATAAAGAGAACTCACTTTTCCTTGGATTTTGTACAACACGCCGATATTAAAATTAAAATAGCTGTTTTTTGTAACTTTAAAATGTATAAACTACATAAGGTGTTATATAAATTAATGGCGTTATGAACGAGATTTTTTTAAAAACTGTTAAATTATGTCATGACATTAAACAATGGTAAGCATATGAAAGTTGTGAGTGCTTGTTGCATACCTATCACAGCAACACCATTCCCAGCAACCCTCGGATTACTAGAGTGGTCCTCATCGACTCGACGAACAACACAACACTTATCACACCATTGTATATTTAGGTTAGCATACATATTTGTTAGCATGTATAATAATCCAAGTACATCTTTACATTTTGTTATTTAATGAGCAACATAACGTAAAAATGTTTATCAATTCCCTGGCGAAGTATTGAATAAAGAGAGCAACAAAATAAGAAAAAAATATTTTTCAATTTATCAAAAATATTTGTTTTTTTATTTTGTGTTATAATATTTTATTATGCGTGTTTTTGGAAGCATATACGTAATTTATGCTAGTGGTCCTTATATTCCGGTAGATGTTAGCTGTTTAAGTTGGTTAGTCGCCAGGGTGACACGAGGTTTGGCCCATATTTACAGGTACAATAGATGTTAGCTGACTAAGTTGGTTAGTCGCCAGGTTGACATGAAGCTTGGCCCATATTTACAGGTACAATAGATGTTAGCTGACTAAGTTGGTTAATTGGTTAGTCGCCATGTTGACATGAAGCTTGGCCCATATTTACAGGTACAATAGATGTTAGCTGACTAAGTTGGTTAATTGGTTAGTCGCCAGGTTGACATGAGGCTTGGCCCATATTTACAGGTACCATAGATGTTAGCTGACTAAGTTGGTTAATTGGTTAGTCGCCATGTTGACATGAAGCTTGGCCCATATTTACAGGTACAATAGATGTTAGCTGACTAAGTTGGTTAGTTGGTTAGTCGCCAGGTTGACATGAGGCTTGGCCCATATTTACAGGTACAATAGATGTTAGCTGACTAAGTTGGTTAGTCGCCAGGTTGACATGAGGCTTGGCCCATATTTACAGGTACCATAGATGATAGATGTTCATCGAATGATAAGTGAAGAAAGCGGGTTTGGCAATTTAAGCAAGAGTTCACTCAAAGAACACCGCACTTCAGTTTGGAGGAATTTTAATTATCTATTTAAAAAAATATTCACCCATTAAATTATTTCAATTAAATCTCCACAAAAATTATTTGGAGTGTTTATATTTACCATTATTAATGCCATTCAGCCCATTGCCATTGTCAATTAGTGAAGTGATTACCGCCGAAGATGTCGGCCTTAAATGGTAAAGAAAATAGGAAAATAGAAATGTGTCATTTAGCGATTCCCAGAATGCAACTCAGAACCGTGACACATGCAGCTCAAAATGGTGCCCCAACGACCCAGCGTCGGGTTAAGGGATAGTTCAGTTCAGTCAATTAGATGGCCGCGTGTGTTTAAATTGCCCACGGCAGTTTATCTCTGCTTCAAAATAATCTCTTTGAGAGTCTAGATTTCTTCAAGTCAAGATTATTAAAAGATGTACACCTCATTACAAATACTAAATTATTTTCAGACTAGCCTCTTTCAAAACTAACAATCTCATTCTTTGCGATAGTTCTAGCTCTCTGCAAGTCTTATTTTCAGTAATTTCATTCTATACAAATACAGTTCTGTGAGAATCTAGTTCTCTACAAGTCTAGTTCTCTACAACCCTAGTTCTCTACAAGTCTAGTTCTCTCTACAAGCCTAGTTCTGTAAGAGTCTAGTTCTCTACAAGCCTAGTTCTCTAAAAGCCTAGTTAACTACAAGCCTAGTTCTGTGAGAGTCTAGTTCTCTACAAGCCTAGTTCTCTAAAAGCCTTCTGTGAGAGTCTAGTTCTCTACAAGTCTAGTTCTGTGAGAGTCTAGTTCTCTACAAGTCTAGTTCTGTGAGAATCTAGCTCTCTACAAGTCTAGTTCTCTACAAGTCAAGTTCTGTGAGAATCTAATTCTCTACAAGTCTAGTTCTGTGAGAGTCTAGTTCTCTACAAGTCTAGTTCTCTACAAGTCTAGTTCTCTACAAGTCTAGTTCTCTACACGTCTAGTTCTCTACAAATCTAGTTCTCTACAAGCATTGTTCTCTACAAGCTTAGTTCTCTACAAGCCTAGTTCTCTATAAGTCTATTTCTCTACAGTCTAGTTCTCTACAAGTCTAGTTCTCTACAAGTCTAGTTCTCTAAAAGTCTAGTTGTGTAAGAGTCTAGTTCTCTACAAGTCTAGTTCTCTACAAGTCTAGTTCTCTACAAGTCTAGTTCTCTACAAGTCTAGTTCTCTACAAGTCTAGTTCTCTTCAAGCCTAGCTCTCTACAAGTCTAGTTCTGTACAAGTCTAGTTCTCTACAAGCCTATATAGTTCTCTACAAGCCTATATAGTTCTCTACAAGACAATTACTCTACAAGCCTAGTTCTATAAGAGTCTAGTTCTCTACAAGCCTATATAGTTCTCTACAAGACAAGTTCTCTACAAGCCTAGTTCTCTACAAGCCTAGTTATCTACAAGCCTAGTTCTCTACAAGCCTAATTCTGTGAGAGTCTAGTTCTCTACACGTCTAGTTCTCTACAAGCCTAGTACACTACAAGTCTAGTTCTCTACAAACCTAGTTCTCTACAAGCCTAGTTCTGCGAGAGTCTAGCTCTCTACAAGTCTAGTTCTCTAAAAGTCTAGTTCTCTACAAGCCTAGTTCTGTGAGAGTCTAGTTCTCTACAAGTCTAGTTCTCTAGAAGTCTAGTTATCTACAAGTCTAGTTCTGTGAGAGTCTAGTTCTCTACAAGTCTAGTTCTGTGAGAGTCTAGTTCTCTACAAGTCTAGTTCTGTGAGAGTCTAGTTCTCTGTGAGTCTAGTTCTGTGAGAGTCTAGTTCTCTACAAGTCTAGTTCTGTGAGAGTCTAGTTCTCTACAAGTCTAGTTCTGTGAGAGTCTAGTTCTCTACAAATCTAGTTCTGTGAGAGTATAGTTCTCTGCAAGTCTAGTTTTGTGAGAGTCTAGTTCTCTACAAGTCTAGTTCTGTGAGAGTCTAGTTCTCTACAAGTCTAGTTCTGTGAGAGTCTAGTTCTCTACAAGTCTAGTTCTCTACAAGCCTAGTTCTGTGAGAGTCTAGTTCTCTACAAGTCTAGTTCTCTACAAGTCTAGTTCTCTACAAGCCTAGTTCTCTACAAGTCACATCTCTCTATTTAAGTCAAACTGCTCATACCCAATATTCCCCCCTGAGCTTCGCATCTATTTGTCCAACGCCGGGCATACGTGTAGGGTTACCGCGCAGCGAATTTTTATAAGGATAATATTTTTGTGTGTTTGTGCAATATAAAAATTTTCAAAATGATCTTCATAGCTTTGCACACGAACCAACGAAACTTAGAGGGAACATTGCGTCTTGCCTCTTTCCAAGGATGACTTGCTTGAGTAACCTTGAACTTTCAAAATAATATTCCCTCTACCTCCACCAGTTTTAGAAATTCTACACATTTTTTAATGAGACAAGATCTTTGAGATTTTTTTTAAAAAAATGTTCCGGAAGAGCAACACAGAGTTTTTTTGAAAGTTATTTTCGCTAATCCCAGTGCGTGCCTCAAGTTTAGCTAAAAGCCTTCACCCATTAACACTCACGAGAATTAGAGTTATTATCAGAACCAGGGGCTGCGACTGACACAAGGGTGGCATCAAAAGTTGGTGATGTTCTATATAAGCAGCACTCAGAACCAGGGGCGGCGCTTGACGCAAGTGTGGCATCAAAAGTTGGCGTTGTTCTATATAAGCAGCACTCAGAACCAGGGGCGGCGCCTGACACAAGGGTGGCATCAAAAGTTGGCGATGTTCTATATAAGCAGCACTCAGAACCAGGGGCGGCGGCTGACACAAGGGGTGGAATCAAAAGTTGGCGATGTTCTATATAATAGCAGCACAGCCTGAAATGACTCTTGGGATAATAAATGACATGTTCTAAAAGTAAAAGAATGGGGAAAGTTTTCAGATAATGAAAGCGTTGACCTTTACGCGGGTATGAAAAAAAAAACTTTTCATTTTTATCACACCATTTAATGCCAGCCATTTATATTTACCCTTTAGATTCTGGATGTTACTTTGATGGCGCGTTGCAAGAAGCGGTCGTTAATGGTGGCGCATACGTTCGGGTTTAATTAGACAAAGTGTTGTTTTTTTTTTCATTCTCCGTTGGCGTACTGCCTTTGATTTAACGAATGAGTTTGAGAAGGCCAGGGTCCTGCATGGGTGCTAGTTCCACAGATGACGTTCATTATGATTTTTAACATGCTTTTAAATGTTGTGATGTTGCAGCTGAGAAAAATATTTGATTTAAAGACCTTATTGCCGTATCAACAGGGTGGTAAAAGTATTCTTTTTTTTTCTTCATTTTTTCATGTGCATCGATTATGGGCTCATCCTGCTTTTCATCATATAGTCTATGTGTGTTTAGGGCCTTTGATGATGATTTTGAACGGACCAGAGCCCTAAACATGCTATACTGCTATTGATGATGATGTTGTTGGTCCCTTGTTGCTAACATTCTCCATGATTTCTGTGGCGTTTTACAGTTCATTGATTTGTGTGTATGTGTGCGTCGTTGTAGTTGTTTTGTTTTTTTTTAATGAGATTTGTTGGGTGTAGAAATATACATTTTTAATCGCATGAAAGGTTAATTTGAAAGCAAAGCTTTAAAAAATTGTGCGTGGCGTCCATGTTGTGAGGCAGTGTAGACATAAAAAATACGAAATGTTTTTCTGGGACCTAATCATTCAGATCAAAGTATGAGCTTACAACTATTTATCTTATCGCAATGTAACAAATCATATATTTAGATATAACCTATAGATTCTGACTCGGGTTTAGATTTGTTTACTTTGATGGCCTGTTACAAGATGAAACTGTTCTGATCTAAATCTAAATACTCTACACATCTGCCGTCTAACAAAACGTTAAGCTCAAGTTTTTAATAGCTCAGTCAAGGGGAATGAGGTTAATTGGAAACTGTTACGCTTCGGCTTGGACGTCAAGCGTGAAATTGTTGACTGGTGGGTTGTACAAGGTAACGTACACTTTGTTGACTGGTTGGTTGTACAAGGTAACGTACAGTTTGTTGACTGGTGGGTTGTACAAGGTAACGTACAGTTTGTTGACTGGTGGGTTGTACAAGGTAACGTACACTTTGTTGACTGGTGGGTTGTACAAGGTAACGTACACTTTGTTGACTGGTGGGTTGTACAAGGTAACGTACACTTTGTTGACTGGTTGGTTGTACAAGGTAACGTGCACTTTGTTGACTGGTGGGTTGTACAAGGTAACGTACACTTTGTTGACTGGTGGGTTGTACAAGGTAACGTACACTTGTGTGGGGCATATGGAAACTTTAATGACGTCGCTAAATAAATTCTTACATGGGTCTGGTGTAACCAACACGGCCTTTTTCACTGAAGATATAGTGGTAATGTGAAATCGAGGTTAGTCCAATGAACGTTCATGGTTATGTTCACTCTCCGTGGCTCCAATCATTCAACTAGCTGATAAGTGATAAGTTCAAGTTATTCCATTATCTCGTGGTAACAATCAAGATGTATCGTGGTAACAATCAAGATGTATCGTGGTAACAATCAAGATGTATCGTGGTAACAATCAAGATGTGTCGTGGTAACAATCAAGATGTATCGTGGTAACAATCAAGATGTATCGTGGCAACAATCAAGATGTATCTATCCTACATCTTCTTAAATTATAGCGAGTGTTTAGTGTATGAACGTCTATGTCAGGATCCAATGATATTAGCAGTAATTCAAAAGGGCAGGACGGTTAAAGTGAATGCCAGATGACAGAGAGTGAAGAGAGTGGATCACCAAAACTCCAGAGGAAAATGGCATGAAGGCAGAGCTAGGGTTAGATGATTAGATGTGTAGAGAAAGAGCTACAGCAACTGGGAATTCAAGCATGGTGACGACGGGCGTTGATTAGGCCAGAGTGGATTGAGGCGGTGAGGCAGGCCAGAGTGGATTGAGGTGGTGAGGCAGGCCAGAGTGGATTGAGGCGGTGAGGCAGGTCAGAGTGGATTGAGGCGGTGAGGCAGGCCAGAGTGGATTGAGGCAGTGAGGCAGGCCAGAGTGGATTGAGGCGGTGAGGCAGGCCAGAGTGGATTGAGGCGGTGAGGCAGGCCCAAGCCATACACGGTCTGTAGCGCCACAGAGATGGCAGGATTAAGATTATAAGGGACTCGCGACTTATGCAAGGAGCAATAACAAGATTATGCATTAGCAATCGTCAAGATTATTGTCGTTTTATTGTTGTTTTGTAAAACCTTTTTAGCCAATATGTTGTTTTTTTGTTTTTTTTTTTGCACTGATGTTGTTCTGTATTAGTATTTTTATAACAGCATTACATTTATATCCATGTATCCTTAATAATTTAATAAAATATAATAAATGCTCTCTCCTCAAGCAATATGCAAAGAATGTTAGGTGTAATGAGATTTTAAGGGGAAGCAATCAACAATGTTAAGATAAAACGCTGGTCCGAAGTTCTATATCTTAACACTTAAGTTCGTTTGATGTAAGGTTACTGGGTGTGGAGAGAGAAAATAAAACTCTTCGCATTTTCATAAGAACCACATGGAAACAACCTTGTGTGTGCGCCAATTTCATTTGTATTTTTGAGTTCCAACGAAACGAGAATTTGGACACGCACATTGTATCAGAGTCTCGTGCATACACTGACAGTGAACAAATAGACATTTGAGAGTCCAAAGAAAGGTTTAACTTTCAACATAAAAATATGTTAATTTTTTTTAAAGGCCAAGTTGTGTTTTCCTTTTTGATAGTCTTATTATAAAAATTTGTGTCCCCTGATTTGAAAGTCGAATTAATAGAAAGTAGTTTCCCTGAATTGATAGTCTTATTACATTAAGTTGTGTCCCCTGACTTGATGCCTGCAGTCTTGGGCCGACCTTTTACAAGTTCGTTTTTTTCCACTTCACTGAACTTGACTTTTTATCTTTCAGGTACCAGACGCCGCTGGCAGAGCGGACAGGTAAAAGGAATCTCAGAAATGAAGTTCTCCATCAGTGACGTCAGACCTATGCCAAATTATTGCACTGAATGGCACCCAATAATACCGGTGGTTTAAAAACGGCTCTACAGTAGACAGCTGTTTAAAAATCCTTTTCATCTATACGGCGTTATACGGAGCTACGACTATCTTCAAGAATACAGAAGAGAAGTTCACTACCTGTATCACAAGACTTTATATTTCAGTAAGTTCTGTTTTAATAGCTGGGACAGGAAACTCACTGATACAACAGCGGCTTGTAATAAGTCGGAATACAAACACGATCGTAAGTCGTGGTGGACTTCTGTCTCGAATCAACATTTCCATTGTCACCCCAACAAGCCTTTGCGAGGCTTATCAGTCCAATTATTCTTATCACCGCTCAGCTATCGACCAAGAAGGATTTCCTTGATAGTGTGGACCACGGCTTGAGGATTGTTCGCTCTTTACATGCAGGGGGTCACAATTGTTCTATCAGACGTCACACATCCGGCAGGGGTGGCTCTTTAAAAAAAATATTAAAAAATTGGACTGGCAATTGCTACGACCACGTGTCAATTATTCGTAGATATCAAATCATTCATCTGACTGGTTTTTTTGTCAAGTGGGCGTGGCGCTAATCTAAAAATAAAATCTTTCTGGCAAACGCATAAAAACTATTTTTTTAAAAATTAAATTAAATGCCTTGGCATTCACGTGGCATTTTTTATTCAATGTTTATGTGAACAGGGATGTTAAGCCCTAAAACGATTTTTGGTGTTAAAGTCACTATGACTTTTCCTAGGCACAAAGCTGGACTACACCCATGAATACCCCACTCCCAATGTTATAGCAGAGCATTATCTCCTTGAGTTGCTGGACATCATGTGTCACAACAACAGGTGTGTAGCAATGAACAACTAAACGCCAAAATGCCCGCAACACACACCAACTCATGACAAGAAATGTACGTCATAGTACAAATGTGCAACCTTCTAGCAAACAGCCCACCAAATAGCAACTAGCGAGTCACTACTGTAACTTGTGATTACTACAGGTACCTACCTACATGCGATACTCAGTTCTTACAGCTAAACATTTTACTGAAAAACAAGTACGATACGCATGTACTACAGACAGAAAAACTACAACAGCATCTCAATCGATATCGATTCCGGCGCTGGATTCAGCAAGTATATCAAGTACGATACCCATGTACTTCCAACAGAGAGACTACAACAGCATCTCACCAAGATATCGATGCCTCCGCTGATTTCAACGACTCGAACTTATAAATAATTGACTATGGAATCGATCGATTATTGATTTATTGAACACTCTTTTCTCTCCATGTGTCCAGTTCTTTTTCTTTTTTCGGCAACAAGTCCCGGAGCCCTAACCCAGTTTGGCCAACCTGTCAGTTGCAACAACTTCCTGACCTAATCGGCTTCCCCGAAACATGACAGGGCGGTAAGCCCGGCCCCACATCCCTCTTCCCCACCTACACCCTTCCCCCTTCCCCACCCCTAACCCATCGCTCCCTGCACGGAGCCTCGTCGTTGAGGTAAAACTGGAGTTTTTGTGTGTGTGCCTCACCTGGGCAAGAGGACGAAGTGGCAACAAAAAGCCCGACCATTTACGATGTGGCGATTAAACGGGGGGCGTCGGATAGCGGGAGTCGAAGAGACAAACACGTGCGCCCTGGAAAGAAACAACACAAATTAGGACGCGAACCCCTACACTCCACACCCCCAACCCCTTCTCTCCTGTATTAGTCACGTGAACAGAGATTCATTTTCTTACTGCTTGTCTCTACACTCCAACACCTTCTCCAATATTATGTTCATCAACGCATTCCCTTCCTCTAGTGACGGTGTTGTTTAGATTCACCAAGTAACATGCGGGATTTCTTTCGGTACGTGTACAAACCTTTTGTTGGCCTGTGAATGTGTTGTGTCACTTTCTGCTGGGGTAATTTAGTGACCGCGCGTTAATGTTGATTGTAAGAAGTGAGTTCCCTAAACCGGAGGAGCCAAAGTGTGCATTAAATATAAAAGGCTGGTGAGTCCGTGTCTTGCCGAAGGATCATATTATTGAAATACACACAAACAGGAGTTGGTATAACAGATAGCGAGAGTTTTTTTTTTTAATTCTCTTCTGAACTTGGTTCTAAACGTACACAGGGGGGCTATCATAAATTATCCAATGTGGCTTACTACATCCCAAGAGCTAACAGCTACACGTTTGAGTTGAACCTATGGACCATGGAGTGCTTTGCTGGCCTACGCTGTAATTAGTTTATTCTGAAGGAATTTATCGACATCGTTTGGATATTACGTCACCTGAAGATGGGAACATCAGGATCAAAAAGTGAGTAATTCGATCTTATTTATGTTAGCATATAACAATAACAATGATTTAAGAGAGGTAGTTACTTTCTCGTTTGTTTTAGAGTGACAATTGTAAGTTGTTGTTTTTTTAATTTTTAAAATATTTTTTATGAGAGTTGCTAGTTGGTGAGTTGTTTATTAGAAAGTTGGTAGTTGGTGAGTTGTTTGTTAGAAAGTTGGTAGTTGGTGAGTTGTTTGTTAGAAAGTTGGTAGTTGGTGAGTTGTTTGTTAGAAAGTTGGTAGTTAGAGAGCTGTTTGCTAGAAAGTTGTAGTTAGAGAGTTGTTTGCTAGAAAGTTGTAGTTAGAGAGTTGTTTGCTAGAAAGTTGTAGTTAGAGAGTTGCTAGTTTGAAGAATTCCCCTTATGTCTCGTTGCATTATTTGCTACATGTTCTGGATTTATAAGTCCTCTCTTCTGATATTCTGAAATAAATTTTGGATAATTGCGACAGGAAATTCTTAGTTTGATCTTTGTAATTAGCCATCATGACATACACACTGTGTTAAGGCAGCCACTAAACTAAAGTTCCCTTTAACTTTAAGCACAGCAAATATTGATAAGGATAATCGGATAATATAATATTTGTGTACTGTTTCTCTAAAATTTGCACCAAAAATTGATGCTGTGCAACTTTTCACTCTAGTTTTTGTTTTATAATTTACTTACTAATAAACGAACCTTAAAAGGGAACATGGGCTAAAACTAAAACATATCGGATAATATAATTTTTGTGTTTCTGTAAAATTTGCACCAAAAATTAATGCTGTGCAACTTTTCACTCTAGTTTTTGTTTTAAAATTTACTTACTAACAAACGAACCTTAAAAGGGAACATGGGCTAAAACTAAAACATTTGTATGTATTTCTGTTTCTTGGTTTAAGTACTATACGCATTTTAATGTTCACCAACAATTTTATGACCCGAATTTAATTATCTGTGTGTGACCCTCATGACAACATAAATGTGACTCCTGTGTCCCCCCGGGGGCCCTCTGCTTGGCATACTTGCTTACAAGCCTGGCTGCTCGGTGACACATTTATTTCATGTTTATGTGTACAATGGCGTGTCATCTGTCTATTAATGTATCTCTGACTCTGATTGCCCGTCGATGTTTGTGCAACTGGCTGGCTATTATTTATTTAATTTTCGGTTATGAAGAACTCTTCTAAAAATTGGAGCGGGGGGGGGGGGGCGAATAGCATTAGAATCGATTTTGATATTCCTGATAAATGTAATGGGTTTGACAGCCCACGTTTAATCTCGGTTCGTTGACGGCCAAAGTTTAACCACAGGTCAAATTTGTTGTGCCTTTCAATCACGGTACAAATTTTATCTACTATAGTGCTTTCCCCTACTATAATTTATAATTTGAGTTATCCTCCGTAGAGTAAGGATAAAGTAAAAATCGCTTCGCGTAATTAAATTAAATATTCAAGTTCAAACTTTAATTAAAGCTCTCTCTGCTGTTGTTTGTTGTAAATTAAGTTCTCGATACCCAAACATTTGGAAGAAAAGTCATGTATTTTTTGTTAATGCCGCTACAGACTTTCAATCCACTTTTAAACAAATATATTTTGGATATGTAAAGACAGTTCTTTGCCTGAAAAAGGAGGGAAGAAACAAACTAGGAATGAATGGGTGTATAGAACGCTGGTGGGTTTGTAAGGGTTAAAATAATTATTTTCAGTCTCATTAAAAGTATCAATTATTTAGAACACGCTTACAATACAATACACTTGACAGGGATCCAACTGCAGCTGACTGGGTTGTATTTTGGATACAGGATTAAAGACAATTCAGTGCCAAACATTACAGCGTACAGCTGAAGCCGGGGTATCCCCCGCTAGTCAGAGATGCTAAAAATACTATAATCGTTTGACACGCTATCAATCAATACTGGACGGGAAAGGTTGACTCGATTGTGATTTAACCCAGACATCCCACGGGGGCCTACCATCCTATAAGCTTACCAAAGGAATAATGCGTCTGGTGATATATGCTGGGTGAATAGAATGTGTGAGTGATTTCATAGTCGTCCAAGCGGTGCAGTTGCTGGCATAAACTGCCAAGTTTCTTGTTGCTGGCATAAACTGCCAAGTTTCTTGTTGCTGACATAAACTGCCAAGTTTCTTGTTGCTGGCATAAACTGCCAAGTTTCTTGTTGCTGACATAAACTGCCAAGTTTCTTAATGCTGGCATGAACTGCCAAGTTTCTTGTTGCTGGCATAAACTGTCAAGTTTCTTGTTGTTAGCATGAACTGCCAAGTTTCTTGTTGCTGGCATGAACTGCCAAGTTTCTTGTTGCTGGCATAAACTGCCAAGTTTCTTAATGCTGACATAAACTGCCAAATTTCTTGTTGCTGGCATAAACTGCCAAGTTTCTTAATGCTGGCATGAACTGCCAAGTTTCTTGTTGCTGGCATAAACTGTCAAGTTTCTTGTTGTAAGCATGAACTGCCAAGTTTCTTGTTTCTGGCATGAACTGCCAAGTTTCTTAATGCTGGCATGAACTGCCAAGTTTCTAGTTGCCCTAATGGTGGTATCAATGCATGTCAGTGTAAAACGTTAAAAGATCTAATTCCCGAATGAAACCAAATATTGTAGTAGCCTATTTATGTTCAGCTACTGAATTGGACAAATGTTGAGTGATTTTAAATATGTTAACGTTTTCGCAATAGTTGTAATAACTAATGAAATCAAACAAATGTTGCGCGATGCGTTAATTATGACTCAAAATTTAAAAATATTTTGGTTTCACCTTAGTTTTCCCCCTTCAAAAGAAAAAGGGCAGTTTTCGGAAATGGCTTTATCTTTCAAATATCCATAAATGCTGCCCTGTAAATGTGTGTCGCCCGGGGCGGACCGCCCAACCGCCCCCCTAGTTGTGCCACTGGTTCACCGGTCCCTGGTGAAATTAAAAAAAACTCCTGCTAGTCCGCCATACTAAAAACTTTGAGAAGCACTGCTTTAAATAATAAATAGTGCAACAATGTTTATCCAAAAGTGAATTTTGTGAAACACCGTCAGACAAAGATACATGAAAATATTTCAGCCCATTTAGCATATACACATTAAATATGAATACTGCAAACATTTTACGAAATCTTTAAAAATAATCTAACAAAATTAAGTAAGTTTGTGGATTTGAGGGCGCTTGAAAATGGTGAAATAGTTTATTTATTTATTCGTATTTTGTCATTCTAACTGCCCGTCATGTTTTCTGTCATTTTAGAAAGAACAAAATCAAGGTATGCTTACGTCTGACGATCTAACGGATTTTTCCGTATAGACGTGACTGACCTCATTGACCGTATAGACGTGACTGACCTCATTGACCGTATAGACGTGACTGATCTCATTGACCGTATAGACGTGACTGACCTCATTGACTGTACAGACGTGACTGACCTCATTGACCGTATAGACGTGACTAACCTCATTGACCGTATAGACTTGACCAACCTCATTGTACGTATAGACGTGACTGACCTCATTGACCGTATAGACACGACTGACCTCATTGACCGTATAGACGTGACTGACCTCATTGACCGTATAGACTTGACCGACCTCATTGTACGTATAGACGTGACTGACCTCATTGACCGTATAGACGCGACTGACCTCATTGACCGTATAGACGTGACTGACCTCATTGACCGTATAGACGTGACTGACCTCATTGACGGTAATCAGTAAATCTCCAGTAACCCTTGATGGAGTTAAATGGCTCACTCACTGACAGAACGTCAAACCGTCACCGTTTTGAGACAACCTGAAGAGACACCAACGACAACCACAAAACAGACCACTAATTAGATGTGTACGTGACGAGGCAATGGAGCGATCGCTTCACTGGTCACGGTCTGCCCTTTAGATGCCCACACCTTTTATGTTTGGGCAGACCGGAGGCGTGGGTTATAGTAACAGAGCACAAAGAGACAAACGATTAGTGTGAATAAAACAGTAAATGTAAAAGTTCATTAATAGACAAATTCGAGTGTAAACGTTTGGGGAAATGCCCTCATCAATACAAAAAAAGCAGGCAAAACTGCTAAACTTAAATTTACGGCTTATAATAACTAACCTTCATTTTTTTTAATAAGAAAAGAAAAGAAGACGGAAAGGCACAAATCCCTTTGAAAAAAAACGGAGTTTTATTTTACGCTAAGCATTTGTGCTACCTACCCCACTTGTGCTACTTACCCCACTTGTGCTACTTACCCCACTTGTGCTACCTACCCCACTTGTGCTACCCCTCTTCAGGTTATTTTCCAACTTCCCTCCACATTTATCCCTCAACTTTACTCACCATCTAATCCCTGAGTTTCAAATTAAAAAGCATGTTTTATGCAACAAGAATCACTAGAGTGTGACGTGCTCCAACACCTACACGCTTCATTGGAAGACGTCACAACTAAACAAGAGTTAACATCAGAAGATTGTTAACTTATTAGCTACGGATTACGCATCTACTTTCCCATGTGGTTCACTCTGTTAGCTGGGGTTGTTCCGGGATTAGTACATAAATACACAATAAGTGTGGCTATATCGTGTGCGCTCTACTACTGCACACCCGCCTATGTCTTTATATCAGCGAGCTGTTCACGGTGTTTTGTTTTACATTGTACAGTCCGACCTTTCTAAGTCGAACTCAAAGGGATCAGGAAAGAAAAAGTTTTCTTACGGAGTTTTCGAGTTAAGGCAAATGGCGTAATATGCGCAGATTAATCGAAGACAATGTTGATATTGCGAGGTTTTTGGGGTGAAACAGCTATACAAGCGAGGAGACTTGACAGGAAAGAGAGGCGGTGTCTGATGAGTCTCATGAAAGGAAGCCTACTTTGACTTCGTTTTGAAATACCGACACCACTGAGAATCCCCCTCCCCCACACTTGACTCCCTCCACAGTGGGGTGGGAGGATTAAGATTTTTCCTTTTACAAGTTTTACACAAACGCCCTGGAAAATTCGACTTGAGGAGGTTGGAAGCCAAAATCTTTCAGTTAATGAGATCTAAAATAATTGTTCTTATGGAATTTGGCCAGGACCTAACAATAAATTCGATATAGGGAGGTTTTCGACTAAGGGAAGTTCCACTTAGCCAGGTATACTGTGTATGTAGTCAAAGATATTAATATTTATAAGCGTATTTAATTATTCATACATCAATCATACAACTGATCTTTTCTAAAGAAACAAATTCTTTGAGGTTGAGGGGGTTATTCCTCCCCCTCCTCCCACCCCCCAAGCTACAAAACCTTACCGATAAACACGATTACCTGTGCCAACCTGTCTTACTTGATTGGACTTTCACTAAACTCATCCCCCACCGACTCCCTCGCCACCTCTCACCCACATCCTGCACAAACAAATAATTAATCTTCCAGACAACGAGGCTGAAAGCTGGCAAGTGGGACAACTCGGATCAACGGTTGCCGTCTCACGTTTACTGCCCCAAGGGCAACTACCAAAGCTACTACGACGGAACGCGGTAACTATGGCCATTGTCATGGCAACGAGTAAGAGGCGTCCCGTGTAACAACACACTGATCTGTGAGGCGGCATGGTTGTACATGACATGATTCTATGTCGTGTGATTGAAGATTCCACGATACGAGACCAAAAATTTAGTTAATGTGTATATAACAAGACCACATTCCGATTTTAAGACTAAAATGGTCATGGCGTATTGAGGCATTAACGAAGTACATGGGGGCACTAATAAAGATAATGAAGCACTGATGAAGGATATGGGAGCATTTATATGGAGAACTGACAAATTACATGGGAGCACAGATAAAGTACATGGAGCACTAACGAAATACATGAAAGCACTGGGAGCACTAGTGAAGTACATGAGAGCATTAATGAAGTACATGAGAGCACTGGGAGCACTAATGAAGTACATGAGAGCACTGGGAGCACTAATGAAGTACATGAGAGCACTGGGAGCACTAATGAAGTACATGGGAACCCTAATGAAGTACATGAGAGCACTGGGAGCACTAATGAAGTACATGAGAGCACTGGGAGCACTAATGAAGTTCATGAGAACACGGAGATAGGAAGGACTAACGGAAGTACTTGATACCACTGAAAAAGTTAACGCATCACCAATAAAAACAAGGGATCGCTGCACTATTGAGGACATAGGAGCACTAAAAGAGTTTGTTGGAAAACGGAGGACTATAATGTTACTAGTTGAAGTCGCATTTAACGTCTGTTTTGTTTAATAACATATAGGATTGGGAGATAATCCCGTCTGCAGTCTCACCCCCATTTTGTTTTGCTTACGAAATCTTGTTGCCAAAACGTCTTTTTTTCAAAACATCTAAGCAACACATTACACTTGAAACCATTTATGTGATGACTACGTCATGTTCTGGGTAATAATCATAAAATCCTGCTCCTCTTTTTTTTTCTTCTTTCCTTTCCTTTTCTTTTTTTTTTAATCTGATGGGCTTACGATCGATGTTTCGGAGTTCATCACTTGGCATCTCTATAACATATGTTGATGGGGTTGGTTATGATTATGCTCTATTAAATCACTAGTTAGTTAAAAGTTATTGATACGGCAATGTGCTCACACTGAAAATGCTTCTCACGAGAATCCAGATACCAAAAGATAATATGAACTAGACATCCGGGTGTGTGACACAACGCCACGTCACGCTGTGCGGCTAATTTGAGTCAGTGATTAAAGGCGTGAGAGGCCCCGCCATAAATGGAAGGGTCGTGTAGTGTTTCTGGTGTGGCGACGCGAGGTCAACCAATCGTGAGACAGGATTTATGGCTTCCCAATCAGTTTATGGTGGTCTTGGTGGATAATGAGAACATGTGTGTGAGGTCTGGCCCGGGGTAGGGTAGGGGGAGGGGTGGTAGACGGCAGGCAATGAAGTGGAGTAATTTACTTAAAGTACAATCTCGCATTTTGGCTAATAATACTAACAACATACGACAATGGCATCAGCGGTCTGGGGTATATCTCTCTGACAGGAAAAGGTTAAGTTGGTGTCATCACTGGGGTCCTCACAGAAGGATGCTCATATAGGAAGGTCCACTGTAAGAGGTCCACTGTAAAAGGTCCACTGTAAAAGGTCCACTGTAAAAGGTCCACTGTAAGAGATCCACTGTAAAAGGTCCACTGTAAAAGGTCCACTGTAAGAGGTCCACTTTAAGAGGTCCACTGTAAAAGGTCCACTGTATGAGGTCCACTGTAAAAGGTCCACTGTAAGAGGTCCACTGTAAAAGGTCCACTGTATGAGGTCCACTGTAAAAGGTCCACTGTAAGAGGTCCACTGTAAAAGGTCCACTGTAAAAGGTCCACTGTATGAGGTCCACTGTAAAAGGTCCACTGTATGAGGTCCACTGTAAAAGGTCCACTGTAAAAGGTCCACTGTAAGAGGTCCACTGTTTGTTGTGATTATATTGTTTGAGCATACGACATAAATGGCTGAGTTGGGAGGTGAACGCTTAAAGTTGTTGTAAATGTAAAGCATTAAACGTGATTAAAATCTTTTGATGTTACATAGACCAAGGACTGGAGTCTTGATATACAGGTAGACTATCACGTGGTATCACAAGTGGGGATACAAGTAATAGGTGTCAGAGAAAAGGGTTCTATACTCAATTCCAGCACAGGTAGACCACATCGTCATGATGAAATCTAAATTAATCGACGTCATCCCACGCACATCCCTGCCATCTTTTTAACATAAACTATTGAATTATTGCTAGTAATATCAACTAATGACATGATACCTATAAAAAGTCATCTCATAAAACCTAATTACAAAATTTAGTCAGGTGCTACCAACATTTTAAAAAACCTACTTCAAGGCAAGAGACCAACAAGCGAGGACGCAAATATCATCTACAACAACTGAGTCTACATAAAATACTCTTGTCGAAATAGTTGCCATAATCTGCTCTCATATTAGTACCAAACATGCGTCGACTACCGTTGATCTAAATATATAATAGCCACATTATAAACAGGTTTCTCCTTCACACACACACATATATATATATATATATATAAACATATATTTGAAGAAAAAAAACATAATAAAACGGTCGTTGTAAAAGGGGGCTAACCCTTGAGTTACAAAATAACCCTAACAGTCAAACTGAGCCGTTGGTTTCCGAGAACCTCTCCAGTCCAGTGCGTCAGGTCGATGTGATATCTCTCCATCTACCCGCCCTCCCCCTTCCCCAGTGTCTTGTAGGTTTATTATCCTGCACGTGCTGTATCTTCTGAACATCTGACAGGCAGGAGCAGGAGGTACCAACCTTTAAGACAATAGATACGACTGATAAACGCTGTGAGTGACCGCTCCACGGACGAACCCAGAGGTTAGACGGCAGGTCCGCGCGTGCTCGGCTCTCGGCACTACAGAAATAAGGGAAGCAATCACTGGAAGACATTCTATTTGTTTAGCGAACCACCCACGCGAATGGCTCAGTGATTTTAGAGAAGGGTTGTAGTCTGCCCGTGTCCTTGTACCACCGACCACTGGTTGTGTTCTAAATTCCGTGTGTGTTGTACCTATGTACCACAGTCCCCATGTGTTGTACCTATGTACCACAGTCCCCATGTGTTGTACCTATGTACCACCGTCCCCATGTGTT
>MUZC01004555.1:269883-292776 GCA_002072015.1 Radix auricularia | reverse complement strand
AAAGTCCCCATGTGTTGTACCTATGTACCACAGTCCCCATGTGTTGTACCTATGTACCACAGTCCCCATGTGTTGTACCTATATACCACAGTCCCCCATGTGTTGTACCCATGTACCACAGTCCCCCATGTGTTGTACCCATGTACCACGGTCCCCCATGTGTTGTACCTATGTACCACAGTCCCCATGTGTTGTACCTATGTACCACAGTCCCCATGTGTTGCGTGTACCATTCTCCGTGTGTGTTGTACCTCAGTCCGCATGTTGTACCTCAGTCCGCGTGTTGTACCTCAGTCTGCATGTTGTACCTCAGTCCGCGTGTTGTACCTCAGTCCGCGTGTTGTACCTCAGTCCGCGTGTTGTACCTCAGACCGCGTGTTGTACCTCAGTCCGCGTGTTGTACCTCAGTCCGCGTGTTGTACCTCAGTCCGCGTGTTGTACCTCAGTCCGCGTGTTGTACCTCAGTAAGACTGTGGTTGAGATGCCTAAACGTTGTGGGTGGGGTGCACAATGTTGTAAACAAAGGGCGTACAACTCTAACAGCTGTGTAGCATGGAGTAAACAAGATGCTGGCTGTAGGCGTGATGTTGCCATTGTCATGGCCACAAGTTATGGGTAGATGGGATGTGTGGGTAATTCTGTTGTGTGGGGTAAATGGGATGTGTGGGTAATTATGTTGTCTGGGATATATGGGATGTGTGGGAAATTCTGTTGTCTGGGGTCAATGGGATGTGTGGGTAATTCTGTTGTGTGGGGTAAATGGGATGTGTGGGTAATTATGTTGTGTGGGGTAAATGGTATTTGTTGGTGGTTGTGTTGTGTGTGGTAGATGGTATTTGTTGGTGGTTGTGTTGTCTGTGGTAGATGGTATTTGTTGGTGGTTGTGTTGTGTCTGGAAGATGGTATTTGTTGGTGGTTGTGTTGTCTGTGGTAGATGGTATTTGTTGGTGGTGTTGTTGTGTGGGGTAGATGGTATTTGTTGGTTGTTGTGTTGTGTGGGGTAGATGTGATTTGTTGGTGGTTGTGTTGTCTGGATAGTTGTGTTCTGTTTTTTTATTCACGTTTGGAGCCAAAAGGTTTTTTACTTTCATTAAAAATAAAGCCTAAATACATTAAAACAATATTACTCGAAAACTTGTTTTTATAAGTATAATTTCTACAGTAATTTATATATTTAAAATAAGGCTAATAACGTTTCACGTGACTTATTGTTGAAAATGAGACTCAACAGACAGGTTTCATATTTCATGTTTCCCTAATATGTTGTACATCCACATTTTAGTGCTGTTTCTTAAAATTGAATTCTTATTCTTACCTACCATAGTTACACTATGTAATATACCTAACAGAAACTAGATTCACAATATTAGCGATCTTATTAATACTTTTTTTTTTTTTTTCCTTCAATGTCGTCTGGCTCATTATTTTAGTTTACAATTGAAAATTACCCAATCTGGCCACACACTGAACATTACGTCATATCATCATAATTCCGACAACGGGTCGATCGTTGTTTCGGTTTGGGGGGGGGGGGTAGGCTGGGGGCGAAGCTGAAGACCAAATTTTAGTCTTGTTGGGTCACGACCTCATCGCCATTACCGTTATAGTATTATCAGACGCATGCCTCTCCCACCCCATTCCCTCCAAACCAGAGCCCAAGACACATTATCAGGCCTGACCCCGTAATGTTCTCGTGTGTTTTTATTGTGATAGCTCCCCGATGGCCGGTATCTAGTGATTGTTGTAGACTGTAGACCAACCCAATTGTCTATAATGTAAACAAAAGATAAACCCTGCAACCCATATGCAGCGGTTCTTCCTCACTCAACCCCCCCCCCCAAAACTAAAGGTAAACATAGAGGTTTTTAAGATAATCTTTTCTTATCAGGCCGTGAGACAATAGGAACCATGCCAGGACCACAGAAAAACTAACCCAAATACCTAAATACCGGTTCGCCGACAAAACGGCCCCTGACAAAACTGCCACGACCAATTGGCCCCTGACAAAACGGCCCCGACAAAACAGTCCCGGTCAAAACGGCCCCTGACTTTCATTCCGATTGTCACGGGTTCAAATCCTTTCGAATGGGTACCTAACACTAGTTAGGTGACTGGAACCGTCATAGCTATCGCCTGTGAACGCTGCATAAATTGCCAACAGAACATCCGTAATGCTCCACGGACGCATTTATCTTCTGCATAGAAATAGCGTCTGTATAGATAAGACATCATAACTTCTATACGACCGCATCATGACTTCTATATGACCACATTATGACTTCTATATGACCACATCATAACTTCTATACGACCGCATCATGACTTCTATATGACCACATTATGACTTCTATATGACCACATTATGACTTCTATATGACCACATCATGACTTCTGTATAACCACATTATGACTTCTGTATGACCACATTATGACTTTTATATGACCACATTATGACTTCTGTATGACCACATAATGACTTCTGTATGACCACATTATGACTTCTATATGACCACATCATAACTTCTATATGACCACATCATGACTTCTGTATGACCACATTATGACTTCTGTATGACCACACTATGACTTCTATATGACCACATCATAACTTCTATATGACCACATTATGACTTCTATATGACCACATCATGACTTCTATATGACCACATCATGACTTCTATATGACCACGTTATGACTTCTATATGACCACATCATGACTTCTTTATGACCATTACATAAATACTATATTACCTTTGTATAATTGCAGTATAAATGTAAACAAAACAAAAGTACTAGACAGATCTCGTTGGTCGAGTTCTTCTCACGGACTCTAGTTTTCACAGAGTTAACCGAGACATGAGGCGAGGGTAAGAAATTCTGAGGGCGAAAGATCATATTTTTTTATTATTATTATTTTTTTATATATATCATAGTGATAAATAACGTGCATTAGTGGTTAATGTTACAAGATCAGGCGCATAGCCCCATTGGTAGGTGAATGATTAGTATGGGACAAGTACGAATCTAAAAGAAGACATTCAGTAAAGTAAATTTTGATTTTTTAAAATGAATCATATTTTTTAAAAATAAAATAAACTGTTTGCGAGGGATTAAAAAAATAGCTTTAAAAATAACCAAGTCTAAGACAGGGAGAGTATGACAAAGAGAGAGCGAGAAAAAAAAGGGAAGTAATCGCTTTTACCCCTAAACTTTCGGTAAAAGTTTATGATCATATGAGAGAAACAATTACAATTATTATTTTTAACAAGAAACAGGTGACTATTTGTTTTAGTACTTGGCGCAATGCTTCTCGAGGCTTTTTCAACTAGAAGTGTAGGGGGAATAATTTATAGCCTTACTTAGGGCAAGTCTCTCCACTCGTGGTGACGTCATGTAAACCGGGATTCACTGCCTTTGTCGCTGTCAGATGGTTGTAAACACCCAAACTCAAAGGGAGACTATGGAAGTATGTGAATGTGAGTGTTACAGAGCGTCTCAATGTTGTGAGGGGAACTCCAGATCTTCTCATCCAGCCCCCCCCCCCCAAATGCACACTCAAACTCGGGGTGAAATTAGTGAAATTGAAAATAGATTGTTGCCTACCTATAAAACGTTAGTATCAAGTGATCTAAAATCACGCAAGTTTTTTAGCACAGCGGGAACTAAAAATATCATCATTTTTCTGTAGTTCCTGAAAAGACGTTTTCAACCCCCCCCCCCCCAAAACCACATACTTATAGACCCACAAACCACAAAAACACACACGCTCAAGATGAGGACCCCTGGTAGGTGGCCGGTGACGCTCAGCACAAGATGAGGACCCCTGGTAGGCGGCCGGTGACGCTCGGCACAAGATGAGGACCCCTGGTAGGCGGCCGGTGACGCTCGGCACAAGATGAGGACCCCTGGTAGGCGGCCGGTGACACACCTTCAAATACGCCCGCAAACAGAAACAAGCAGAGCGCATTTCCCCAGGACAGAGTTTTGTTAAACACTTGTGCTAAAGATCGAGTTTTGGACACCCCCCTACGACATGCACTTCTTCCTGTCAAACTTTAAAGCTGAAAGTAAGCAATAGCTACTATAATGGGAAATGTTCACAAGTTTCTTAGTTTTATAACTTCCACTCAATGGCCTCGTTTAACCGCGGCTTGTCGGTATGTTACACAGTATGTATGCCTTGTTGTAATGGGTTTGTATGAATATGTATAAATATTGAGGGGGCCAGACGATGACACCTTTAGTTTGGTCAGAATGGGGTCACGCACGATAAGACGTGTCGGTCACTTTCATTATGATTCAATTGGCTGTTTAAATTTTTAGTGTTGGACAGATTTTTATCTTTAAATTTATGGCATAATCTTCTGTGGCATTTTTTCACCAATATTCCTTCTAATGTTTGTTGCTCAGCGTGCAAAGCGAAAAAGAAACACGTGTGCAAAGTAACGCAGCGTTTATTTTTTTGGTGCGATATTTTACAAAAGTTGCTGGGTGGTAATTATAAACTTGCTGCGTGGCATCGTTTAGATATATGCGCGGCCGCGCAGCTCAAAGGGAACATGGAATTGCGCAGCAATGTGTATAAATACTTAAGTTTTACCAAAATCAGTCGCTACACAGTAATGGCAAGACATCACTAGTTAGACAGTAATGACAAGATATCACTAGCTAGCAGCTAGACAGTAATGACAAGACATCACTAGCTAGACAAAACTAGCTAGACAGTAATGACAAGACATCACTAGCTAGACATCACTAGCTAGACAGTAATGACAAGACATCACTAGCTAGACAGTAATGACAAGACATCACTAGCTAGACATCACTAGCTAGACAGTAATGACAAGACGTCACTAGATAGACAGTAATGGCAAGACATCACTAGCTAGACAGTAATGGCAAGACATCACTAGCTAGACATTGTTTCAAACACATCTCCACATCTACCAACACCCTGCCTTATCTCGTCACAGGACAAAGTGCGTGAGAAATAAAACTCCTTTCCTTAACGGTACGCCCATAACTTTCGCACCGTGTTTATCTTATCGCAGACTGTGTTCAAAATGCGCGCACGGTGTTTCCCAGCTTTCCGATATAATTGTTTACTTTCTGCTCATTGGAAGAAATTGTTAGCTATTATTCTATAGGCTTTGTCTAAGTTAATCGGAAATCTAATAATAGAAAAAATGGAGCTACATAAGTAAAATACAAAATACACAAATTGTTTTTAATGAAAACAATAAATTTGACCTTTATTGCGTCTAATGCCTTCATAAGTAAAATAAACGTAAAGTACGTACATACATAAGTAAAAATATTTAAATTCTTAAAACATATTACATTGTAAAATATTTATGTAAACTAAAAAGACATATTTTTAGGACTAATTTCTTTAAAATTTAATAAATTATACGAGTAAAAATGTAAATGTAAAAATTTTGAGGATTTATCTTATCAGCTGTTTTTTATATTCTTCTTTAATTTAAGAAAGCTTATTGGATTTGAAAAAATGAAAAACGGTTTCGTAATTTCACTATGCTAACAATTTTGTGAACATAGTGATCCGACTGTATTTATCCTTCAAAACATTGTTCCACTAAAATGTAATCTAAAAATAGAAAAAATACTCTTTGAGTTATGACGTTTTCCGGTTTTAGAAATGACAAGCCCTGTTATCTATATTCTATATAAATAAAATGCGAATATTCTTTTCGCCCTAATCTGAAATCGAAAATTTTTCACCGCCCCTTTTTTAAAACTGCGCGGACTTCGAATACCAGCGAGTTTTTGTTTTGTTTTTTTTTGTTCTAAATTTTATATTTTTTAATTTTAATTTTTTTTTATTTTTAAGATTAAAGAATACAATTTTTTTTAACTATACCTACTCTGCCCGTTTTTTTTTTTTTCAAATTATACTTTTTATTTCAGCTTTATAAATACAATGCGCACGATAGTGGGTGCTCTTCAGTATGAGTATAGATCTATAGTTTGTGGCTACACTGGTGCCGGAATTAGTCTAAACACTGCAGTATACACCCGTATCTTTTGAAAAAAAAACAAATAACATAACATACTGTGCATGGCTACACTTGCTCAGTGAAAAACGTCGGTGCAAGGTGATGCTCGACGGTTCTTGCCAGTCCTGATAAAAATATTTTCTGCATTGTGGCCACCCTCAAAAATAATTTTTCCGAATCTTGCGCGGCCGTATATTGCTGTGTCAAACTCCGGCTCCAGTATCAAACTCCGGCTCCAGTGTCAAACTCCGGCTCCAGTGTCAAAGTCCGGCTCCCGTGTCAAAGTCCGGCTCCAGTGTCGAACTCCGACTCCAGTGTAGCCACAGCCTAGGGTATCACTTTTTGGTGATGTTATTTATTGGGCTCAATCATTACTGTTTTTCCCCATACGCCATAATGGGCCCTGCTGCAATTTGGGATCTTAAAATCAACAACCCTGTTAGGACCTGTCAAAGGCGTCAATGTCCTATGTTAGGACCCGTCAAAGGCGTCAATTTCATATGTTAGAACCTATCAAAGGTGTCAATGTCCCAGAACGTCTACATATGTTTGTTCGATTTCAGAAATTTCTATTCCGTGTTCGATTAGCGTTTGCAATCACAATCTCAAGTGTTTAGAAATATTTGGTTTGGATCTTGATAAGGCTTGACACTCACAAGAACAATTACTTGTAGCGTGTTGTATAGAGTCGACAAATCAGACAATCTCTATGTCTGCTTAGAGAATTGAACAAGAACAAATAAAGACCCCCCCCCCCCCCCACAAGCATTGAGAAATTATATATATCAGAAATGTGCGCTCTCTCTCTCTCTCTCTTTCTCTCTCTCTATCTCTTTTCTTTAATTTCTATTAAGCTATACTGTCATTGGTAACCCTTGGCCGGGTACAGCTAGTTTATAACTATATACGTGTACTGTAATCTTTCCAAATGGTCTGAGATTAATCGATTGACTCAGTGGTCTGAGAAAATCATACATACCTCATGTTTTGAAAAGTATTTCTATGAGAGTCATACATTATGTTAAAAACTAAAAATTCAAGTAAATTTTTGCATTTTGTGTAATTTGAACACTGAAAGTAAAATAATTATGTCTTTGAATTCTTTTTCATAACATTGTTATGTTGTTTTTTTTTAACATATGCAGATCAAAGGAGTCTGGATAAACCTTTTTTCTTTTTTAATAATCGAACATTGGTCAAATGAGAGCCAGATGCATTCATCAATGGAGCCACATCTGGCTCGCGGGCCATGGTTCACTGACCCCTGGGTTAACGCAATTCGATACTCAACTTGCACTCGATACTAACCGTGGTTAAAGAATTGCATGATACCTCTTATTTCTTGTTTTATAAGCTTTTGCCTCGACCAGCATCTCTTCTCATTAAAAGACACTTGGCGACCAGTCAAATGTAAATGGACCAGAGTCACTAAGAACTCACACAATTGATGGCTTTAAGGAAGTCCTTTACTACGGAAACTGTTTTCAATCAGCCCGCGGTCAGAGTGGAACAAGGCGCCAGGTTCAAGTGTCTGAACATACTGGATGTCTGCATTGTTTGTGGATTTTGACGCCAACGAGGTGAATGGTAAAGAAAGTGCTCCTCTAAGTGTCAATGTTTTGCATTATGTCTCTGCGTTAAGAGACTTTTGGCTTATGGTTAAAAAGTAAACTTTGATGAGATTTGGGAAATGTTTGAGCGATTTCTTTTTTTTTATCCGCGATAAAACACACCCTTTAGAGCGGTGACGTGTAATCCTTAACGGAGATGTGCTACTTGTTGCAGAGTGCTGTCTTTAGCAGGGTGCTTACTTCAGTATGGTGCTATCTTCAGTAGGGTGCTACATTTAGCAAGGTGCTTCCTTTAGCAGGGTGCTACCTTCAGTAGGATGCTATTTATATCTTTGTGGTATCTTTAGCAAGGTGCTGCCTTTAGCAGTGTGGTTTCTTTAGCATTGTGTTCCCTAAGTGGCAATTGTTGTTTTCATGGTTTTTTATAAATCTTCTAAACAGAAGATGTTGTTCGTCCGTCGAATCGACGAGGACCACTCTAGTCATACGAGGGTTGCTGAGACTGGTTTTGCCTATTATATGTGTGCGCAGATGGCTGACAAGGCCGATCCTGGCACGGAAAGTTCGGGAACAGAAGGGACATTGGATGAGTTGATTGTCTCCTGGAGGGTTGACAGCACGGGCCTTTCGGGCTTGCCTCTTCTTTTCTGCGGCGTTGAACCTGTTTGCCTCGCATGACCTGGCATCTTCGTGGATGGATTGGTGCCAGGTGGACTCGTCCAATGCAGCTTCCTCCCACGTGTCTGGGTTTATTGCAAACGCTTTCAGAGAGGCTTTCAATGTGTCTTTAAAGCGTTTCTTTTGTCCACCATGGGACCGCTGGCCATGCTGGAGCTCGCCATAGAAGAGTCTCTTTGGTAGTATCTCATTTGGCATTCGGGCTTGGTGCCCTGCCAAGCGAAGCTGTGACTGCATCAGGAGGGTGAAGATGCTGGGGAGGCGTGCTTTGGTTAGTACCACAGTGTCTGGAGTTTTGTTCTGCCACTTTATGCCATGAATCTTCCTGAGGCTTGTTATGTGAAAGTGGTTCAGCTTTTCAGCATGGTGTTGATTCACGGTCCATGTTTCGCATGCATAAAGCAGTGTAGGGAGAAGGGCAGTGGATTATTAACAAACCAGATGGCGTCATTTCCTTTACATTAGTGGTAAGTTACCGCTGTTCTGAGGGATGGGCAAGGAAGTAAACATGAAGATTTTCAGTCGATGAAAGCAACTGTTTACATACCAGTTTCATTTTGTGATGATACATTTCTGAATTAACAGGTACAAAGCTTTTACCTCCAAAAGTATAAGATCACTTACCTCCAAAAAGTATGATATCACTTACCTCCAAAAGTATAATATCACTTACCTCCAAAAGTATGAGATCACTTACCTCCAAAAAGTATGATATCACTTACCTCCAAAAGTATAATATCACTTACCTCCAAAAGTATGATATCACTTACCTCCAAAAGTATAATATCACTTACCTCCAAAAGTATGATATCACTTACCCCCAGTAGTATGATATCACTTACCCCAAGTAGTATGATATCACTTACCCCAGTAGTATGATATCACTTACCCCCAGTAGTATGATATCACTTACCCCCAGTAGTATGATATCACTTACCCCCAGTAGTATGATATCACTTACCCCCAGTAGTATGTTATCACTTACCTCCAGTAGTATGCTATCACTTACCCCAAGTAGTATGCTATAACTTACCCCCAGTAGTATGATATCACTTACCCCAAGTAGTATGTTATCACTTACCTCTAAAAGTATGATATCACTTACCCCAAGTAGTATGCTATAACTTACAACAGTTTTCATATATCGTCGAAGCACATTCTTTATTATTCCGATTCATTTTTTAAAAATATGAAACTATGATTTTAAAAAAACTGAAACTTTATTATCGGATGTTAAATCAAATTTGACAACTTGATTAATTTTCCTCCAATATAATCTCTGCCGACAGAGGATGATGATGATGATGATGATGATGATACGTGTCGTCACGTGATGCTGAGATTAATCTAATCTGGTTTCCTTACGTAATGACATCACGCAACCTTGACATTTTTGGATTACATTGTGACTGGTCCTTGAGAGGACGGGGTGTGGGGTGACGCATAGATCCAGTGTTGACAAAACAGATTTATAAATCTTGGTCTAGATTCTAGACGTTAAAAGCTTTCTGATGTTTATAGATCGAATTATTTATAAACGCCAAACTTGATGTTAAAAGTTCATTGATAATAACAGTTATATTTATTTACCATAGAGTAGTTGTGCACAGCTCTGTCATGTTCGTTTCTGTCGTAAGCTGTAAGAAGGAAGCTGTTAGACTCAATACTGGGGAATGTTTCATTATTTACGGTAGTTAAATCATTAAACCTAGAAACACTAGGATAGAAGAACAAAGAGCAAATTAGGAATAAAAGATAAAGCCGTTAATTCAAACTTTGGAAATTGTCACATGAGATGTGATTAGTTGAAAGAGATCACGTGATCACGTGATGAGGGATATAAGAAGGCTTAGAGACATATCAGAGTGTGTGAGGCACTTGAAATGTTCTTGCGTTGTGTCATTGGTGTGTTTTAATTTGTAAAAAGTGTACACACGTTCAGTTACAGAATTAAAGTTATTTATGTTTACCAAGGACTTCAATAGTGTTATTGTGTGCAAGAGTTTGCTATTAATTAACGCCTACAAGAAAGAAAGCGACCAAAAACCAAACAACGTTACAGAAATACAACACAAAGTAAATCTTACACAACCCTCTGATAGACATAGTGATTAAAACACTTCTTATCTTGTCAGCAAGAACAAACACATAGACATAGTGATTAAAACACTTCTTATCTTGTCAGCAAGAACAAACACATAGACATAGTGATTAAAACCCTTCTTATCTTGTCAGCAAGAACAAACACATAGACATAGTGATTAAAACACTTCTTATCTTGTCAGCAAGAACAAACACATAGACATAGTGATTAAAACACTTCTTATCTTTTCAGCAAGAACAAACACATAGACATAGTGATTAAAACACTTCTTATCTTGTCAGCAAGAACAAACACATAGACATAGTGATTAAAACACTTCTTATCTTGTCAGCAAGAACAAACACATAGACATAGTGATTAAAACACTTCTTATCTTGTCAGCAAGAACAAACACATAGACATTCTTGTTCTTTCCAGCCTGGGGTTTTCCGACGTGGAATTAGTGGTCTGATCAAACCACAAAAAACCAAAACTCTATTATAAAAACATTTAAAGCTCTGATAAAATTACAAAACTATCCAAAGAAAAACATGGATAAGCGGAGGTCGCAAACAATCATCTGAAGAGCATGAGCTTCTGTAATAGATAAGATACAATAAGATAAGATAAAATAATATAAGGTAAGGTACAATCAGATAAGCTAAAATAAGATAAGTTAAAATAAGATAAGATACCATCAGATAAGATAAAATAAGATCATATAAAATAAGATCAGAAATACAGCAGAGGATGCTAGCGATGGGACGGTGAAATTAGAAGAATCGTTGGTGCATCAAAAGGTTGGAGATTTATGCAGAAGTCTATTGTTGTTTTATCTTTTCTCCTCCAAATACTGTAGAGACAAAACGCAAAATGGTGTTCTTGCTCCGCCCAAGATAACCGCACAAACCTTAGCTACGCCGCTGAATCGAATGTTTGGTGTGAGTAGGTGCGGGCTTGCGATGCTTAACTTCCAGGAAATGTTCTACTTCTACTTCTAAGTAATGCCAAGTTTACTACTGCTGCGTGGCTTTGGCTCTTAATTCTAAGTAACCGATTTATTCTTTCCGTTTCTTTACTGAACTATTTTAAAAATTCAGGGCGTGTTCTTTTCTATATTTTATAGAGGGCAAAGAAACTTAAAAAAAAAAATTTAACAAATAAAATAAATAAATAAAACTAAAACTACAACAAAAAAAAGTTAAAAGGTTAAATTTACCTTCAGTAAAGGTTTAGTTTTATTTAAATTTTTAAAATTATTTTTATTTTTTATTAAGAAAGGCCAATAACAAATATTTAAGTTATGTTATCAGCAGACGATTATTTTTTAACAAAAGAGCTCGGGTCTTGTGGTTGGTATTTTAACTGTTATCAGTGAGACAAGACGCCTTTAGTAAACATTGGAGATATGTCACACAGCTGAGCACGCACCAGGCACTTGATATCACAGTGTCAACATAGTGTTGAACATACAATGGTATGAGATAGCTCAGATAGCTACATAAATATATGACACTGTGTAAAACGTTTCATCTTTGATGTGAGACTGTCTTCAGTATTTTATGCGTAAATAAAGTAGTGATAGTTCCTCAAGACATATAGACTAGATAACAAATATGGGACTGTCTTCAGTATTTTATGTGCAAATAAAGTAGTGATAGATCCTCAAGACATATAGACTAGATAACAAATATGGGACTGTCTTCGATATTTTATGCGTAAATAAAGTAGTGATAGTTCTTCAAGACATTTATTTTCTTGTATAATTACATCTATGGATAAAAACACTTCTCATTGTACTTCTTGCTCGAAAAATGGAACCACGCCTACTGAATTTTCCCCACTCATCTTTTTCTCCTTATAACCCGGTGCTCAATTGATATCTCCAATTCTCTGTAACAGCGTTCTGTATTAGTACAATACAAGTATCTTTGTTCCATGAAATATGTTTGCATTAATTTAAAACAGATACGAGTTCACATAAATTGAGATAACACAGAAAAGAAAAAGATTGCATTGAACTGAGTAAAATTCCAGCATCTGATCTCGTTTTACTAGTTACTTCAGATGTCAATTTTTCATAAGTTAATAAGTTACCTTACAATAACTTTATGAAACGTGAAAAGTAATATGAGTTACGCAAAAATTGTCATGGCGATATTAATGTTACATATTTTCGAGCCAGCGGTGATTTTTTTTTTTTTTTCAAAGTGCCATCGGTGACGTATACCACTTAATTTTTCACCTTACCTTTTTGAGCAATTTTAAATTTTTAAACATTTTGCGTTAGTTATGACAACCACTGTGTAATAAAACAAATGTTGCTCGAATCCGTTAATTAAGACTCAAAATTAAGAATATTTTTGTTTCATCATGGTTTGCCCCCTTCAAAAGAGAAAGGTTTTTTTTTCGGAAATGGCTTAGATTTTCAAATGCCCACAAAAGCCGCCCTCTGAATGAGTGCCGCCAGGGGCGGACCGCCCCCTCCGCCACCCCCCTAGCTACGCCACTGTATAAGGATACACTGACTTGGAAGTGCGATTAAAAAGGCGAACATTGTACACACTCTCGTGTAATTATTACATTGTTTAGTGACAAGACGAATGAAGAAGCTCAACAACAAAAAATCTTCCCAGTCTCGTTAGCGAGATATCTTACCTTTGACGATGTTGACCCCTGACCTCCACGTGTGAACCCGGTGACCCCGCTATCACATCGAGGGGCAACATCATAGCAGACGTATGCCTGGGATAATTAGAATATTATTTTGGGTCGTCTTTTCACACAAAAAGTGAGTCTTAAGATTTGACCTTGTCAGTTGTCTCTGTTGATAACATTGCAGCTGGGGGGGGGGGGGTAGAGTATGTGATGATTTACAGTGGTCACTGCAGCATTCTTGAGATGATTTGATTATTGATCTGGGAACGGCCAAATGTCATAGTTTCTAACTGTGATCGTTTCCTCTGTCATGGTTTCTACTGGGGTCGTTTAATCTGTCACAGGTTTCAACTGGGGTCATTTACTTTGTCATGGAGTTCAAATGGGATCGTTTCCTCTGTCATGAATACAAATGGGGTCGTTTACTATGTCATGGTTTCTACTGGGATCGTTTACTCTGCCATGGTTTCCACTGGGGTCGTTTCCTCTGTCATGGTTTCAACTGGGATCGTTTACTCTGTCATGATTTCAACTGGGATCGTTTACTGTGTCATAATTTAAAATGGGGTCGTTTACTCTGTCATGATTTCAACTGGGATCGTTTATTCTCTCACAGGTTTCAAATGAAATAAATACCACCTCGTCTGCCTGTCCTCGCGTGATCCGGGTCCTGGGATCTTAGGGTCAGAGGTCAGGCCGGAACGTGTAGACTAAATCCTTGACTATAAACTGTTGTGTTTATAAAAACCTAAATTCCCGTAAATTGACTTTTGAAAGCTTCAATTACCCGTGTAAGATAACCCACTGATCGGTCTGGTCAATGACGTCATCGTGGGCTTAAATGGCTTGCTACCACGAGATTACCGAGACGACACAGAGGGCTAAATTTGATCGCGTTTTGAAAGCACCAAATTGTTTCTACTGTTTTTCTTCAACTGCCATTTTGTCTTAAAAAGCTGGTTTGTGTTAATGTCTTAATTTTCTGGCTAGTCTTATATTTGAAAGACAACAAAAAAAAAGTATTATTGATTTATGTCGTGAAGGTGTATGTCTAAGAAACGTTATCAAAGCTGTCAGAAAAGTTTTCCTCCATCTTGGGTCTTGGGTAAGATATTGGAGTGTACAAAAAGAAATGTAGCTGAGGAAAGATCTTAGGTTTATTGCATCCAAAGAACTTCTAATTTTGTCTTATATACGATACTTATAAAATATTGATTTGAGATTTAAGTTTACTATAAACAGTGCGATTTGTTTATTTTAATAAAGATTTTGAAGACTAATAATTATTTTTTATTAAACTTTATTATTACAATTAAAAATGTGAATTAAAGGGACTTCATTAAAACAATATTTCCCGCATCGTTAACATTTTTAGATGCAGAACAACTAAATATTGAGAGTGATCTCCCTCACTGAAGGAAGAGATAAAATTCATGTCTGTTTAAGATCATGTATGCTTTTTAACTTAAATCTTTGACGCATAATATGTTTTCCATGTACACATTTAATACACAAAGCAATTCATCTTGGGAGCAACATATAACATAATGTTAACTTTCAACCCAGTGCCCCTGGTTCAAAGTCGTCCACTTTTTTTTTAACGAAACTCAACAGACAATAAAGTAAGACCAAAGTTGCTAGCCTTAACCCGAGTCCTAAATTCATAGATTCTTTCCAAAATGTTTTTATCAAATACTGTATTTATAAAACTTCTTTCTTTATTGCAAATTCTAACACTAGTGTGCAAAGACTGAAAAAATTACATGTTTAAATTAGGGCTGTGAAAATTACCGATTAATTTCTCGATTAATCGGTAATTTTCTTTATCGATTAAAATTATTTTAATCGATAAAATAGCTATTAAAATTAAAGAAACTTTTTTAAAAAATGTTCTCAATTTATTTTTAAGATAATTAATTATTAATAATAGTTTTTTTTTTTTACGTACAAATGTCTCCATTTAAAAAGGAGTTTTTGAAAGTGTAAACTTAAAAATAACCTGTTTTATAAGGACAATGATATAAACCAAACATTGTATTTTTAAGTATTAACGACAACAAAATTAAAATTCATTCACATTATATTGAACTACTCATATTTAAATATATCTCCTAACAATATTATATTTTTTAATTTGAATCAAATGAAATACCTAAGTGATAGGCAATTTTAAAAATGCCATAAAAGTGCACACAATGTGAAAGAAAACATCAGTGACAAAAGTGATCATGAAAAAAAAATTAAAAATCATAACTTGGGATAAAAATATGATCTTTATGTTTTTGTTAATCATCAAACAAATTCTATACAGTTATATTAGTTCTATATTTTTAAAATTAATTTGAAATTTTCATCCGAGTTCTAAAATTGTATACGCTATTCAACTTTTTTTTTATTGGTAACTATGTTTTAAAAATAACTCAATAAACAAAAATCAATTGCCTCTCTTTATTACTTCCCTTGAAATTTTCAGTGTAATGACGTCATAATCTTTATTTTTAGCTCTAACAAAATTATCGATTAATTAATCGGTAATTTTTCAAAAGTTAACGATTAAATATAATTTAATCGATAACAGCCATAGTTTAAATACTTAGACTCGAACTTAAGTCCTAACGGTGATGACGTCGTAAAGAGAAAGGAAGTGACGATATTTTTCACGTGTCCAATCAAATACGTCAGAAATTATTTCTCTTGAACAGCAGCTCAGATGTATTCCTATTCAAAATATGATTTATACCTATGTTTGAAAGCGGTGTAATATTTTAAATTTGAACCATTTCATATTTCCTAACGCCCTGCCGGAAGTCGATTAATATAACACGTTGGCGCTGCGTTGTTTGAGAAGCTTCTGTCCAGGTTTAAAAACTTTTGCAACCATGACATTTAACATTTCCCAAAAGGCAACAGATGGTGGTATAATAAATGGGTGAGGGGGAATATTCGACAGACTGGCTTCATTAACTAACATTCAATGCGTCCGTAAAATTGACTGTGGGGCTCAACATAGAAGAAACTTCAGGAGGAAAAAAAATACTGTTTACAGTCAACCTCTTTAATTTGCTGTGGTATATGTCAAAAGACAAGGAAATAAATTTGCATTAAATAGGAAAGTCTTGAAAACCTTAGTCTCTGAACGTATTCAAAAAAAAAAATAAATAAATAAATAAATTATTCAAATCAAATTTAACTTTTGCTTAAGATTCCAGAAGTTAAATCTTTTTAATGGAAGCCATTATCAGATTATGTAGAGACCATAACATAGTGTTCACTTTCTGCATAGTTTCGATAAATATCTTTAAAAACTTGAAAGATGACTTGAATACATTTCTTTGAGCATTCTTTTCTTCGTGATGCTATTTTCAGCGATTAAGACTTTTTAAAAATGATGGTCAGGTTTGGGCGTTTCATATTCTGGATAGTCTACTACATGTACCTTCTAAAAAGATTAATAAATTTCTTGCTTATCTTAAAAACAGCACTGTATAGAAACTACCTCAATGTCTGCAACATTTTTAAAGAAATATATTTTCCAATATTATTTTAATTCAACACCAGACTTTGAAGAAATAAAATGAATGGAATTGAGATTTTGTACTAAGAACTCTTCTCCGCAGAACTCAGAAGCGGATTAAAAAGAAGGGTGCTGAATGGGCTAAAAGCCAGGGAATCCAAAAGATTTTATAATAAATTTTAAGGGCCCCCAAACTTATTAGTTTATATAAATATAATAAAGCACTACAGCCAGAGGTCCCCAGCAATTTTAATCCACCAATGACAGCAAGAATCGTCCCACATTTTTCAAACATCTCCCCCCTTCCCTCACCCAGTACTTACTTTTTTAAAATAAAAATCTAGTGTCACACGTGACCCCATGACCCGGATCTACTACCTTTAGATGACTCAGTTGTGGAACTATCGGACTGGTTCTGATGTTATTGAAGACATTTGGGCTTTTTATGTTTGGGTCAGGGGCCGTCCAAAAATGTCGTCACGCGCTGGTTTGGGGGGGGGGGGGTAACACGCATTTGTTACCTAAATGTAACGTCACATAAAAAAAGTACCATTTTAAAGTGTTTTTTTTTATTGCTTACAATTTATTTAATGAGGTTTTCAATAGTTTCACGCGTGTGACGATATAAGAGTGTAGACTTACACTAATACATACTTAAATGACATTTTCGTTTTAACAAAGCCATTCTAATTCCTAGGACTTGCCAATAAGTGTTATAAATTAATGCTATCTAGTTTTAAGTCCGTTTAATGTGGAAACTTTGGACGCGGAGGGTTATGTTTAAGAAATATATTAATGACGTCACTAATACTCAATAAATAACAAGGAAAGACAATGGCGCCATCTGCGACAATCTTTTCCCAATGTACAAGGAGTTTCATGAACTAATGTTTGAGAACCTTTTGAAGTGACTCCTGTCCAATAAAACGCGGGAACCATTCACACGATCTATCAAGGTCGTCGATTCCACAAATCATGGGCCCGCACTGCACAGAGCCGTACATAAAATACAGAACATGGTGTTAAAGAACTACAACAGAACGATCTGTTCAGTGTGTCTGTGTGTGTACGCACGTAGTTTTTGAGCCAAGCAACAGGTTGGCCGACCCAGTCAGTGCCTGGAGTTGTGCTAAGGTCGAGCCACCTGGTGACTGACTGGTTAAGTCGGGCGTATCGAACAGCAAATAAAGGGCGGAGACCGAGGTAGCAGTCGATGAACACCCGTGTGGACAAGACGGCACCCGTGTAGAAGGAATTGTTCGATTAAGCACTTGTTTACTGTGTCCTGAGACAAAGTTTCTTTCGTAGAACGTGTTCTGAGTTTTGTGTCATTGATATATCGTATGCTGCTATGACATGGCCCATGTGACTGGGAGATAGCTGGGATTCTTGATTAGGTTCGTACTGACTTGCTGTTTTGTAGTGCTGATGATGGTACGCACGGCGTTTTGTGATAGTACGGATGGCTTTTTGTGATGGTACGGTCAGGGGCGGATTAAGACTGCACGGGGCCCCTGGCTGCAATCAAACGGGGGCCCTATCCAGCCAGCGTCCCTTAAAATGATTGTTAACAGCTAATATAAGACTGTAACTAAATATTAATAATGAGAAAAAAAAACGAACACGAAGAAGTAGAATATCTGTTTGAAGTGTTCGCCGGTATGTTACATTTTAATGTGTAAAAACAAAAACTTTTAATTCCACTGCTGGGAATCGACCCGGTACCGCTGGCATCACAAGCCATTGCTCTCGCCACACGGCCAGCGGAGCTCGTCACAATTGGGAAATTTTAAAAATATAAACCACGATTTAAACTATGTTCTCTAAGGGAGGCAACTATATCCAGTTGTAGAGATAATATTTATTAATTTATTTTATTTATTATATTTCCAAGGGTTCGTGCAAACATTTGTACACTTTTATTATAAACTATAAAAAATTTGGGGGCCCCCAAACCGTCGGGGGCTCGTAGCTTTAGCCCGTTCAGCCCCCCCCTTTAATCCGCCATATATGGTACGGATGGCTTTTTGTGATGGTACGCATGGCTTGTGGTGATGGTACGGGTGGGTTGTGGTGATGGTACGGGTGGGTTGTGGTTTTGGTACGGGTGGCTTTTTGTGATGGTACGCATGGCTTGTGGTGATGGTACGCCTGGTTAGTTTGACACATTTATGTTGTATTGCTAGTTAGGAGGTCAAGGTCATGGATCGCATGTCGCCAAATTATGTTGTATTGTGTAACACCAACTTTTTTTTTTTGTACACATTGTTCTAAATAAATGATCTCTTTCTTAAATGCAACTTTAATCCAAACTTAAATCATCACTTGAAAAGAACAATTGCTAATCACACTTGCAATATTATTATGAATAGTTTACAGTTTACGGAACATAGACAGACCGCCTTTCAGACCACATTGAGTTACTTACGATGGCTGAGATGGTGTTGACTGGAGTCTGTTGTGGCTTTTTCTTATATTTATTAAATTTTTACAATTGAAATAAAGGATGGAAATGTATTTTTAAAATATTTTTAATAGTGTCAAGGAACGATGTTGTAGAACAGTTTCAGTTGTTAAACTCTGTAGATGTGTAACAATATTCACCATGACACCGATAGAAGTAGAACTTACTGTTTATAACAAAGTTCTCGAGCCATAGCAGTAGACTCAGCAGTACTGAAGTCGTGAACCACAGTTGGACAATGAGTCATTACTAGTCAAGTCAATGGTAACTATAGGATTGTGTCTACAGACTGCAGGGGTTTGTACCACCTGTCTTAGAAGTGTCTTACTATAATGGTTTGTACAACCTGTGTTAGAAGTGTCTTACTATATCGGTTTGTACCACCTGTGTTAGAAGCGTCTGACTATAATGGTTTGTACCACCTGTGTTAGAAGCGTCTTACTAGGTAATTGTACCACCTGTCTTAGAAGTGTCTTACTATAATGGTTTGTACTTTGTACCACCTGTCTTAAAGTGTCTTACTATATCGGTTTGTACCACCTGTGTTAGAAGCGTCTTACAATAATGGTTTGTGCCACCTGTGTTAGAAGCGTCTTACTATAATGGTTTGTACTTTGTACCACCTGTCTTAAAGTGTCTTACTATATCGGTTTGTACCACCTGTGTTAGAAGCGTCTTACTATAATGGTTTGTACCACCTGTGTTAGAAGCGTCTTACTAAGTAATTGTACCACCTGTCTTAGAAGTGTCTTACTATAGTGGTTTGTACCACCTGTCTTAAAGTGTCTTACTATATCGGTTTGTACCACCTGTGTTAGAAGCGTCTTACTATAATGGTTTGTACCACCTGTCTTAGAAGTGTCTTACTATAATGGTTTTTACTTTGTACCACCTGTCTTAACGTGTCTTACTATATCGGTTTGTACCACCTGTGTTAGAAGCGTCTTACTATAATGGTTTGTACCACCTGTCTTAGAAGTGTCTTACTATAAGGGTTTGTACAACCTATCTTAGAAGTGTCTTACTATAAGGGTTTGCACCACCTGTCTTAAAAGTCTCTTACTATAATTGTTTGTACCACATGTCTTAGAAGTGGCTTACTATAATGGTTTGTACCACCTGTCTTAAAAGTGTCTTACTATAATGGTTTGTAGCACCTGTCTTAGAAGTGTCTTGCTATAATGGTTTGTACCATCTGTCTTAGAAGTTGTCTGTGACCATAAGCTTAGACTTATTTGAATGAGCTAAAAGCCTAAGTGACATTCCATATCGCTATTCTAACTTGGTGAATGCAGATGCATATCTCTACAGGAATAGAGAAAAAAAAACATCTCTCAAAATCTTATTTGAAATCTGCAACAACGGCTCCCATCCACTAATCTTTGTACTTAAATGACGTCATCACTATTTGGTGTTGATTCCCATTTTGTATATGTTGTTGACTGTCTCAAAATACCATTAGGCACACACACACAACACGCACACACACACAACACACACACACACAACACGCACACACAACACACACCCACACACTGGCCTAGGCCCAGGTGGCTTGAGATGAACAAGCAACACAAAAACATTGGTAGTGACCCACGCTCTGGTGACTTATTTTGAACAAAAAGAACGACACCTGTGGTGACCTACCTGGTTGTTTTGTTATTGTAGTCGGTCAAAATACCCCCCACCCCCAAAAAAAAAAAAAAAAGTCACAGTCGATTGACTGCAAGTAATGTCTGCAAGGGGTTCTTACTCTTTACCAGTCAAATATTTTTATATAACGTGGTCATCACAACAGATGGTTTATTAAGGTCATCTGTTAGTGAAAGATCACTGGCTGAAACAACTGGACACTTAACAAATCGTCGTGTAAACAAAGACAGGCGGATTATTAACATTGCTACAGTATAAAGCTATGACGGGCATCGAGCAGTTGAGTGCATCGCTACATCGTCACGTGCGTCGTATCTGTTACAGACGGTCGTTTTATACAGAAGATTGGGTCACCTTCAAGTGTATATGTTCAATCTTATCTATGTTCATACATTCCACATGCTCCAAGTTGATCCACTAAATGTTTTTAAAGTTGATTGCCCATAAGGGGCGTAGCTAAGTATGGGAGAGGGGTCAAAGTTCAAAAATCCCCCGGACCCCCACTTCAGGGGGGCCTTCAAAGGAGTGTCCGAAATTATTTTACTTTAAATACTACGTCACCGCCATGTATGCCACCCCCCCCTTTTCCAAAGAGGTAAAGCCCCCCCCCCCGGGCCTCCAAACCCTAAGCTACACCACTGGTGCCATCCTCTTAAATAGTTCTTCATTCAATCTTCTCACAGCTAATATATGCGCTGAAAAGTGAAAAAACTCATTGTAGCAGTTGTGTTTGTTGTTATTACATTGTTAGAGCACTTGAGTGAATTTGGTGACTTAGACTGCGAGCTTGTCTAGGGATGTTAACTCAGAGTTTTGGTGACTGAGACTGCGTGCTTGTCTAGGGATGTTAACTCAGAGTTTGGTGACTGAGACTGCGTGTTTGTCTAGGGATGTTAACTCAAGAGTTTGGTGACTGAGACTGCGTGTTTGTCTAGGGATGTTAACTCAGAGTTTGGTGACTGAGACTGCGTGCTTGTCTAGGGATGTTAACTTAGAGTTTGGTGACTGAGACTGCGTGTTTGTCTAGGGATGTTAACTCAGAGTTTTGGTGACTGAGACTGCGTGCTTGTCTAGGGATGTTAACTCAAGAGTTTGGTGACTGAGACTGCGTGCTTGTCTAGGGATGTTAACTCAGAGTTTTGGTGACTGAGACTGCGTGCTTGTCTAGGGATGTTAACTCAGAGTTTGGTGACTGAGACTGCGTGCTTGTCTAGGGATGTTAACTCAGAGTTTGGTGACTGAGACTGCGTGCTCAAGAGCAGCTATAAATGTAGATGAAAGGTAATTAAATTCATTAGTCACACACAGGCCACGGACTGGTGTGTTGAATAAAACTGTTGAATCCCAGTCGTACTATGACACTCGTCATCTTAAAGTTGATTAAATCATTCTCTAGCCTAGCACATTTAATTTCTTTCATTGTTGATATACAAAGTCATTGATGAGTTGTTTAAGTTCATACATTTAATATTCTCAAAGTTGGTGCATTTCCTATGAAATTTTACTCATTCTATTTTATTAATGTCCAAATATCACGTCCTCTTTAGACCAACACATGTCTACTCTCAGATATAACAGATCTCAGCCTATAGAGTCTATGTCTATAGTGTCTATGCCTATACTATAGTGTCTATGCCTATACTAAAGAGTCTATGCCTATAATGTCTATCCCTATACTAAAGGGTCTATGCCTATAGTGTCTATGCCTATACTATAGTGTATATGCCTATAGTGTCTATGCCTATAGTGTCTATGTCTATAACATTTTAAACTGCTCAAACAAAACTTTATCGAGTCTGTCTCAAACTTTGGTAAGGGAATTTCGTCAAACGATTATGTACATTGGAAACAAAGGAAAGAACAAAATAAAAGAAGAGGAAAAATGCCCTATCCCCCCTCCCTTGCACCCCTCACCACACTTTTTTATTGAGCCTTGCGATGGCCTATGCCCCCAACCCTCTGTGTCAATAACAATGCCGTGACCATTAGTGTTAATCTTGGCAAGTGAAGCACCCGCCATAAAGATCTAGGATTAAAGGCTTTCCCCAAACGTTGACTGGCACACACAGCACGAGGACCCCAGGCTCCTGGCCTCAGAGTGGCCACATACTGACCGATGGTTTTGGTCATCTGTTGGTGTGGGTTGTGGGGGTTTGTTGGTGTGTGTTGTGGGGGTTTGTTGGTGTGTGTTGTGGGGGTTTGTTGGTGCGTGTTGTGGGGGTTTGTTGGTGCGTGTTGTGGGGGTTTGTTGGTG
>MUZC01004555.1:221265-241590 GCA_002072015.1 Radix auricularia | reverse complement strand
TTTTTTTTATAGAGGAGCAACTTTGTAGACTATTTGAAGGGTGCTTTTTGTTAAGTAACACAAGAAGTAAATTGAAGGGCGCGCGTTTGTAATGGTTCCAACGCCTGCGAGGTGCATTGTTCAGGTTATCGACATTTTTTTATTTTAAAAAATCATTTATTTTTGTTATCACAGTGAAAATCTTTGAGCCACTTTAATATATACATCTTTAAAACCCAATTTAACTTAGGTCCTTTTTAAGTGTGTTTGGGATATTAGTTGAAATTCTGTTTTTAATTTCTAATTCATAATATACCAAAAATAATTTTAAAATAATAATAGTAACAAAGTGGTACATTATAAATGAGAAAAATCTCAGTTTAGAAACAAAAGGGTCGAAACGTCCGGGGTGAAAACGCCCTAGGGTCGAAAAGTCCCGTGGTGGAACTGTCCGGGATCGAATAGCCCGGGATCGAATCGACCGGGGTCGAACCGTCGGTGGTCGAACCGACCAGACTCGAAACGACCTGGGGACAAAACGCCCTGTGGTCGAACTGCCAGGGTCGAACCGACCGGGGTGGAATCGTCCGGGGTTGAAGTGTCCAACCACCAAATAGAAAATACTTTTTGCACAACTAAAGTAAACCAGCAGGGTACATTTTCAGATCAAACCTTGCGATTTAAGGTGTTACTTTAAAACAAAGTAACTCATACATACCTTAATTTAGCATCAATATTCACATAATTAATATTTGGCGCATACAAAATCCTATTCATATGACTAAGGCCATGCTTAGCCTAGAAATAAGGTTTTGGAGAGCTTTTCCCATGAAAAAAGTAATCTTAAGACATGCATTTTACTCTAAGACCTAACGAATGATGAAACATCCATTTTAAAAAATTGGGTACATTTCTCGAACGATGCGGTTGCATGACATACGCTTCGGGTAAAAACTGTTCTTTAAGGTGAAAATATATCAAGTCAAAAGAAATATCACGGGTATTACGACTTATAAATAGGATCTAGCATAAGAAAGTGCGTGTTATGTCGAAAAAACACACTGACAACAACTCATTTTGGGCCAAGCTGTTTTGAGTTCATTAGATGAATAGTATACAACGGGCATAAAGATTGATATAAAGTGAATTGTTACTATTAGAAAAAATGTGCGGGAATATATAATGATTTACATAAAATTTATAAGGAGATCAATTTCTCACCATTTTCTTAAAAATCAGCATTGTTCTTTTGTTTTTATTCACGTTAAAGTAACATGAGCCTTGAAAACAAATAAACCATATTTTCCACTCTCCCCAAGTCACAATATTCACAAATAATATCTGGCTAAAAATATCCTATTCGTCTAGAACGAATTTCATGCTTAGACTATAAATGAAATGGGTGTTAAGCGAGCCATTTCTAAGAACCAAAGGAATCATTTGGAAAGATATTGTTTTCATGTTTTGATTCACATGAAAAAAAAGTGAGCCTTGCCCGTTAGATTTTTTAAAACTGTTAACGACATTTGTTATTCACGTAGAATATATAGCATGCGTTATTTAAGGGGTTCGAGCATGGTGAAAAAAAGCCATCAATCGATATGAATGTAAGGATGTGGTTGAGCAGGCCGGGGCCCTAACATGGGCTGTAGCTGGAAGGATGTGGTAAGCAAGCCAGTGCCCTACATGGGCTGTAGAGACACGGATGATAATGATGATGCTATATTAAAGCAGGAATACCAAAGTTGATGGGTAATACTTAAATTAATAATATTTTTATTTTTCTTGACACACATATCGTTGTTTTTATTAAGAAGGTGTTTGATTTATCACTACCCTAATTTCCAGATGCGTTTACATTCATTTTTAAGGAGAATTTGTGACCCAAAACTAAATAAAGTTATTCTTATTATGCCTACCCCGTAGCGTAGCACGGGTATTTTGCTCGTATATATTTAATGCGCCAGAAATTAGGGTCTAGGGATCACAGTTTATGGTTGGCAAACGGGGGTGGTTCTCGATCGCAGTGTGCATGTCTAGAGACCAACAATGCGTCTTGCGTTCTATCGCGATGTTTTCATTTTCTTTGCACTATCTATGAGCAAGTCTGCGGCGTATGCTACGCCGCGCTTTGTATCTAGTATATAATATTGCACGTCACAAGGACAGTGTAATATGTAAAAAAAAAAACACACAAAAAACAACAAACAAAAAAAAAAGAAAAAACAAACAAAAAACAAACTGCCACTAACAAAACCATAGCCTCTGATTGTCCACACCCCACAATGTCCACACCCCCACAATGTCCACACCCCACAATGTCCACACCAAACCCAGGCAAGCATTACACATACAATGTCAAGTATTCCCTACTGTGATAGATTCTCTTACCGCAGCTATCAAACATCAGTCTGTAGCGTGCTCAGTGTTGCCGGAAGTGAAGTGGCAGCCATTATTGATAACCGATGCCACCAGCAGACAAAAGCAGCTCATGTGCGCATGGATAATTTATCAGCACACAATCGAAAGATGGCTGCGTTCACTGTTTGAATGAATGGACATTTCCATTGCGTGCACGTTATATTCTAAATTGTATGCTGAACATTGGTTAAAACGTTTTCATATGGTGTGCAAGGCATTTGGCGAAGGTTATTAAAGTATTGAAAGTATTTAAAACAAGATTTTATATGAAAGTTGAATGAAAAACTAATACAAATTTCATGTTGGTTTTTTTTAAATTACTATTTTCCATTTGACATACTGGAAAATTAAATGTAGTATATTTGCCTTATAAGTGAAACATGATAATTTTTGACCTGTCAGATATTACGTTTAAGGTAAAGTTGTTCTTGTCGGTTGAGGGTTTGATGGGGGAGGGGGCGGGGGGATTCCTGATTACAATATCAATTATTTCTTATTTTATTATGCAACCCCCAAAAATGTTGATTTAATTATTTTTTTTGCTTCCCTTTATATGTCATTGATACCATTTGTTATAGACGCGCAACATTAAAACATTTAACATGCACTAATGAACTCCCGTAACTTAGGTCTGTTGTTTTTAGATCCTCTTGTAGTTTTAGTATCTAAAACTACTATTTTTAGTTTTGCCCGTGCAAATAAAAAAAATAGCAGTTTGGCACACGTGCCTTTGATTTACAAACCCTGATTCACGTCACCAATCAGCCCAGTGTTTTTTTTTTTCAAAATACATTATTTTTTTAATCTTTAACTATTTTGTTTTAATGATGTCATGTCTCTTTTATATTCATATGTGTTCGTTATCTATCTACAGACCGAGCCTCTGACAAGGGCGGAATCCCGTTCGGTGACGGATCAGGGGAGTACCTGTCGGGGATAGACATGGAGGGCCCGAGCTTCTACTGCGCCTACCTGGGCTTCAGCCCCATCTCCAAGCCCCCGACCAACATCAGCGTCCTGCAGAACCCGGTCCGAGACCTTTACTTCAAGTACAGAAAGACGCCGGCCAGTGGCCGCAGTGCCAGCCTCAAGCTCACCCAGCTGGGGGTCTTGATCATCATCTATGAGAACGGTGAGGTCAAGGCCGAGATTTTCTTCGAATTCTCCAGCGTCAACTTCGTGGAAGCGGCCAAATTTCTTCATTTGAAGTCTTCCAGCGAGAAGAAACCCAAGGCTTTGTTTGTCCCTGTGGACGAGAGCAGACCCGCTGTGTCTGAGAAAAACTCGTTTTTAGTGGAGAAGGCGTTCCACTTCCTGGTGTCCTCCACTCACCCGCCCCTTGTGGTGTGCGTTGTGAGGCGCCCCATGGGGGTGAAGGCGCTGGATTGCCACGTGTTCGCTTTGGATACTGTTGAGAACGCCCTGCACATCACGGCGTTGATAAGTTCTGCCCAGCTGCCCCCGGGGGCGCCGATCGGCAGGGGCGAGGGGGGAGCAAAGCCAGGATTTGACAGGGGAGTTCGTGGCGACGTCATCAGGACGGAGTACGGGGAGTACTCTGTCTATCGAGGACCTATGGGATACGAAGGTCCTCCACCGCAAGCTCAGCGGCTCAGTGGGGTGGTCCCAGGAGGCCCCGTCATGGCCCCTGGCAGAAATGGACAAATGGGCCCGCCGTCCGGTGGCGTGCCAGGGGGGATCATGTTGACGCAGGATAACTTCCGGGAATCCCCGTCCACTGGACACAACCAGCAGTTTTTGGGGGATCAGGGGCAGGGGGGGTTCGGGTATTACGACCATCAAAACATGGGGGCGCCACAGTACCGGAACAAACCCGACGTCATCATGCATGTGCGCCAGAGATCGGGCGACAGCGCCGAGAACTCGCCTCACGACAGAAGCTTCAGCACCAATCCCATGTCCGACCCGGGGGCTCGGATGAGGATGGAGGAGGTGCAGATGCGGAACGGTCAGCGAATTTCAGGCGGTCAGTTCATAACCCCAGGACAGGTCCAGCCCAACCAACGCCTCTCGGGCGGGCAGCTGCCTCTGAGTGGCAGAATGTCGCCGCGACCCCAGGACGTCGGTCCAACATCACGCTTTTCCAGCGGCGGCCCCGCGCAGTTTTCCCCGCGCAATTCCGATGCTGCAATGTCCCCGCCCGTTATTTCCCCGAGGTCAACCGCAGTCTTCCCCCCGACAAGTCCGCGGGGATTCGACCCAGGCCCCGTGTTCTCCGCCTCTAACCTTGAGAGCAGGGTCGTGGACGACGATCCAGCTGACCAAAGCCTTGGCGGCAAACCTGTAGCCAAAGTCCCGCCTCACATGAAGGCTGGCATCAAAGTTTTACCCTCGGATTTTCGTGCCGTGAAACTCAAACCTAAAGCCGACAAGCCTCAAGATGCGTTGGACGAACCAGGATATGACAATAATAAACATATCATGGAGAAGTACAAAGAGCTCCAGGATTCGGACGCGCCTCACGGCGTGGGTTCGAAACCCGGGCCCGGCAGGGGAAGCAACTACCCTGACGGTGACGGGTTCCGAGAGTTTTCAAACAAAGGAAAATTCCAAGACGAGAATCGACGGGACTTCATGACCCAGTGGCAGGAGTCGGCCAAAGATCAAAGGTCGGTCGGGATCAGACACGACGAACAGGTGTACCGCCACAGTGCCGGCTCGAACAATTACCAGCCATACGAGGACAACAACAACAAGAACAGGTACAGTGTGCCGTCCTACGTCGACGACAACCAGGTGGGCAGACCTTGGGGCGGCGGTCAGAAATCCCAGTCCACCTACGACATGGGCAACTCGATGCAATACACGTCCGGCCACGACGCCACGGACCCACTGGTCAGGATGAAAGATCTGGAAATAGCCAGCATGTTCTCCAACTACAGAGGGCAGCAGCAGCAGCAGCCGACTGGACGGGTCAGCGGTGACATGCACAGACCCAGGGACAGAAATGAGTTTGAGGAAGGGTTGGGTTATCTTCCCTAACCTGCAGTTTCGCGTTGGTAAAGTCTATCATGGATACATGACGCGTGCCGTGTATTTCCATGTTCATTCGCTCAAACCTTTTCTGTGGTTTCAAGTGTGTTCCCATTACGAATGAAAAAAAAAAGTTATGAATTCATCATATTAATAAAGACATTCATTTTTAACAGAGGCCGCGATCACTGGATCACTGGGTATAGCCGACATTTCTAGAAATAGGTTTGTGCCTGCCACGCCCTTGTCACGCCCTAAGCGCCCTTATCGGGTCTTAGTTTGGCATTAAACTGACCTTGATTAAATTAAGGCAATTCCCAGGGGGAAAATAATATCCTCTCGCCTTAACCAAACAAAAAAACCCAGTCACAGCTAATATATGCCAACTGTTTCTATTTTGTCCACTTGCTAAATAAATTTTTGTTTAACTCAGCGATTTTGGGACAGAATCTATCTAATAAATGTGAATTTATAAAGGAAGTCACTCAACTTATCACAGAGTATTGGGTTTTATTATTGTTCTTTCATTTTCCTCTTAAAGGTGTCGTCAGTTGCCCAAATCATGGGACTTAACCGTGTTATTACAATTCCCTACATCAAGGGGATTACTGCACATAACACACTTGAAAGGACAACCAGACACTTTGATAGAGATGGATAAATAATTGACAAGTATTTCAATTAATCCTAAATTTGTGAAATTAATACCACCAACAAAACAAACATTAAAAACATACACTGAAAACAAGATAAAAGAAATCAGACCATTCAAATTTGGAAAGTATCTGTACCATTGAAAGAAGACCATAATTCTAAGTTTAACTGTAACATATGTTTTGGCATATTACATGTAATATATTTAAGCTATAAAATTACAGCAGGCAATGCAGTGTAGTACTACTGTATTCAAACATTTGATGTGATTTTTTTAAAAATTAAAACATTTTAATAGATTTTTTTTTTAAATCCAGTTATCAAATTATCCAATCTTAGATTTCAGGGATTTTAAAAAATTAATTGAATTGAAACTCTTGAAGATTATTTATGAAAGGATTTTTTTTTATTGAATATCAATATTTCATGAAGTTATTTTCAAGTTAATTTGTGGTTGATTGCATGTTGTATGGTAGATCTGATTAGGGTAATGTTATATTAAGTGTACATACAAATTGTTTCTTGACATCATTCTGTTTATAAATGTTTTGTTATTTATTATGCTTTCCTGTTCCTAATCCTATTTGGCAACTTATTTGTTGTTATCATCATGAAGATTACCTGTACATAGTCGGGTAGAATATCACAACATTTTTCATTTTTCTGCTCATATTTCCCTTTTCACTTGTGATGGAGACTTTTTACACCAAATTTTAATGTGCCTTTCTTTCCACGTGTCAAATTCATTTTAAAAAATTATTTTCACCAAAAGAAAATAAATGTAAATATGTTGTTTTTATTCTTTCAAATTTTGAAAAAGGTAGTCTGATTGTAGATATCGAAATTCAAATGCTACAGTTAATTTTTTTATATACATACAGAACACTACTATTAACCCTACTCATGTTAGTCTACATGCATTACCTCCCCAGAAATATTCCATAAAACTCGTAAGGAATCAAGGCTGCCATATGCCATTGGATAATTAATTTTAACCCTGTGTTAGAAACTTTATCTGCTAAAGTCAAATGTCAGTGTGCCAAAGGATCTCCCACTAATCAATATTGATATCAGTTTTCAGCAGTTTTTTAACATTCTGATAAATTGTAATAAGACTTGATCAAAATCATATCTGAAATTTTCAGTTTAAAAAAATTCCCGTTCCATTTTTCTTTGCTGGCCCAATATGTTGAAGGAACTCAGATGTATTTTAATTAATTTTTCTAAAACATATGCTTGCTACATACTTTAAAATAAAATTGTTTGTTTGTCCGAAAAATTAGGTATTTAATAGTTTTCTTTAAAATTATCCTCTGCTAATTTTATATTCTTATATCATTTAGTTTTTGGTATATAAAGTAATGTGCCTACATTAATGCACATGCTACCAACTGCTGGGCTATGGATGTGTTATTAAATGACATCATCTAAATTTGATCATGATTTCAGCCTACTCCCAAATTTTACATTCAGTTTATTTAAATGAAACAAATATTTTATAAACCCTTTCAAGCAAGCCTTTATGGTATTTATCCATTTCTTCTGCTTTGTCAGTGAAGTTTTATGATTATGTGATTAGCATTAAATGAACTTTAAATCACTTAAATCATTTTTTTTAGTGCATAACTAGTTGTTTGTATGCTAAACAGAAATAGATGCTAGTTGTAGTTTAATGTGGCTGAAATTAGAGGCTTTTTAAAAATTTATTACAATAAAAATTCTTTTGAGATAGAGAATTCAAAAATGAATCTATAAAAATAAAGTGGAAGGAATTAGAGGTGAGTTCAAGTAAATAAACAAAAAATTAATTATTGTTTTTTGTTTCTCTGGATTATTTTGTTTTTACTTTAATAATTCCTTAAGTAATATATTTATTTCTAATAAAAAAGAAATTTTCTGGTTTATTGCAAATACTAATCATACAAGGATATGCCTGATAATTGTTTACATTGTTGCAAGCAATGAAATATTTTCTTTAAAAACTGGCTTAAGTCCAGAGGCTTTCAAAGTTTGTGTTAAATGTAATTAGACCTTTATGGCAATAAGATAACACATTTAAAAATTTGAAATGAGGAGAATATATTAATATAAACATATCTTTTTTAAAAATGTAAATATTTTAAACAAATGATTTTTTTTTTGCCAACTTTGCTCTCATTTTCAGTCAGTAAAATATTACAATCAGTCAGTTATATAATAATAATAATAATAATAATAAAATGATGATTTATATAGCGCTGTATCCCAGCAAGGAGCCAGGCTCACAGCGCTTTACATGGAAACAAAAATACATATATAAATAAAAAGAAACATTCATAGCATATTAACTACATAAATAACAATACGGTATACTCAATACATCAGCTACGCTAATTAATTACAGAAATGTGGTTTTATTATTTTTGAAAATAAATTTTAAAGAGATGTGTCTTAAGTGCTGTCTTAAATGACTTAGCAGTTGAAATGCTACGGATGTGTAATGGAAGAGAATTCCATTGTTTGGCTGCACAAAAGGAGAATGACCTTTCGCCAAAAGATTTAGTTCTTATCTTAGGAACACAGAGAATGCGTGTATCCGCAGAGGAGCGTAGCTGACGACTTGGTGAGTAGACTGACAAAAGTTCAGTAAGATATGAAGGGCATGAGTCAGAAAAGAAGTTGTGACACAGAACGGCCAGTTTGTAATCAATTCGGGCTTGTATAGGTAGCCAGTGAAGAGAGTAAAGTAGCGGAGTAACATGGTCATGTTTTTTTGCCCTTATATCCATTTAAAGTTACTAAAATTAAAATTTAAATATACCTTTTTACTCCAATAAAATACTGTTAAAAATTGATCACTAAATCGTTTAATTATAATAATTGTGAATAAAAGTAATCCTTTAGAAACACAAATAAAAAAAATATATAAAAGACCTTAGAGAGTTTTGATTTTATGTTTTCATTTTTTAGTCAAATACTGTAAAAACTGGTTTTAGACACATCTCTTATTTTATACATATATTGGTTTTCTTTTTTTCACACCTTTATTCATCTCCCTGAACAGTATAGCTTCCAGGAATCTTGTAAGCCAAATTAAACACACTACTTGATTAGCTAGCGAGCTGAAACTCATCGAATTTTTTTTACCCCTCCTTGATACAAGATATGGAAAGAGTAATTTTAAAAAAATCATTTTAGATTAAATGAAAATGTTATTAACTCATCTGGAAATTTTACAGCTTACCTTTTAAGTAAATTCAAAATTATACATAGAATCTTAATCTACCAGGGAAACAATTTAAAAACCTAATTTTAACTCCTCTATCACTACTTTCTCAAAGAAGACAGCCACAATATGTTTTTGACCAATTAAAAGGTTGGTGTGGAATCAACTGAACCAACCTGTATAAAATTTTGTGAGTTAATTTGAACACACATTTGTTCAAGCTATTCAATTATTGAGTTGGGTACCTTCTATTCCCAAGCTAGTATTTTCTATTTCAAGTAAAAAACATGAAGCAAATAAAAGTACAAATGATATCTGAAGTTTAATTACTGTATAATACAAAATTAGGCTCCGATTTCAGATTGTCCGATTTCAATTCTTTATTTGAGATCTTCAATTCTAAGAATGTTGTTATTGTAAGTTCATAATATTCAATAGTTGATATATATTTTATGCATAAATGTATTTTTAGAAGTGTTAGCAACAATAGCATGAATAAGAAAAAAGGAGAATGAATACGAAAAGGTGAAGTTTTAAGACTCTATTTTTAGCGCATTTTCGAGATGTCGAAATCGCTATTGCCCCCGTTTTGTCCGTCTGTCTGTCATCACCATGATCACAGGATCCATAAGTCCTAGACCCATGATGTATATATGTTTTTTGTATGTCCTGACCTGCCATTGGTGCATCAACACTCAGTTACTCGATCCGTTAAAAAACCCCGTTAAAACTACCAAAAAACTTTGCGAATCGAGAGTTAACACTGGCACAAGGAACGGGCGCCATTGCCGGAAGTCGAATACATAGTTTTTCAAGCATTCAAGAGTGGTGTGAAATCGTGCAAAAGAATTAATTAGTGTTTTTTTTAGTTGACGTCATTAAAATATGTGTAAAAGTTTAGAGAGTTTTACTTCATCATTTGTGGTGACTTGTAGTTAGGTTAAAGAGAAAATAAAAAATTTTAAAATGTAAAGAAATGACTTTTAAATTTAAAAATGTCAGGTATATTCATTACACAAGAAAATTCATAAAAATATGTCTAAAATCTAAACACAATTACTGATAACTACATAATGCTGATATCTAACATAAGTACTGATACATAATACGAAAATGCGCTAACACGTCCTGAGTTCCAAAAGGGACCAGGCTTAACATGATTTTTTGCTTTGAATTCGTTTTTTTTTTTTAAATTAATTAATGACAGAAGTAATTTTCCCAGCATTACTTATACAAAAGTAAATCTGGATCATTTACTTGAAGGAATGTATAAAAAAAAATAATTTTTTTTACTATTACATAAAATAGTTTTAACAATTTAGACAGTTTCAGGTTTTAGAAAAAAAACTAAAATGTTTTGATGGTCCTAAATTGTTTCTTTAATTCTGTTGAGCTGCTCATGTGAAATGATTTAAAACAATGCACTATTTGTTAATATGTAATAGTGATATAAGTTATAAGGCAAACCAATTGGTAAACACTTGTGTATATTTCATTTCCTTGATTGCTGAAAATCAATAATGTAATTTTTAACTGCAAAAGTAAAAATCAAAATTACAAAATAATATCAAGTCTAAACATCAGTTTTTGAAATGCTATCCTGACTTAAATAACTTTACTAAGACCAAAGTCACAAAAAGTTGCATGTTTTAAGAAAAAAGAAATAGAATTAACATAATTTGTTGTTTATTTAGTAAAAGACAGTAAAGGTTATTAGACAAATTTACTTTTATGTTTTCTTTAAACATTTTCTTTCTTTTCAGTTTTTCTATCATCTGCAGCTGCAATATAAATTGTTTTGAAATATTTTTTATATAAATATTTTGCTTGTTTGTTATCGTGATGCAAGACGTCAACATGACTGTGTTTATGTGAATAAACATCATCTATCGTACCGTAAAGTGGTCCTTGATGCAGTTATGTCATAAATGTGAACTTATTTTTACCTAGACATCAACTTATACATTTGACCAGACTTTTGTAATTGGACTCATAGACAATATTAGTATTAGTTATATCCAAGAGAATTTCAGTTTGTAATTTAAAAAACATATTTGACTAAAATTTAGTTATAGGTTAATATTTATGTCTTAGATACATCCATAAACATTTCTACCTCGTAATTAGATTTCTAATTTCACCCCATTACACGACATCTGTTGGATGATTTCTCTGTGTGCATAACAAAAGGGAGACCAGTAGTATATATTGAAGGATGTTTTCATTTATTCCTCTTTTGTGTTTCCAAAAATAGTACTTTTTTTTTTTTTTTTGTTGCTGTAGAAAACTTTTTATGTAACAAATAATTATATCAAATAAGAAAACGTTGAAATTAGTATTGAATATAAAAATGGTTGACATTTACTAAAAAAAAAATTATTTTTTTAATGAACTTTCTTAACATTGAAATTTATGTTATTAAATCTAATTCCAAGCAAAATTTCGTTATCTGAGATAAATAATAAAACCCAGTTCTTATTCTTAAAATACCTCAACACTCAAACAAGTTTTGAAAGTCAGTTTAATAATACAAAATTATTTTTCAACTTCAATGCCTCTAACCAATATTACGTGTACCAACGTTGGCTTGGTTATATACTGCTACATTTTTTAACATCAAAGGACGCAAATGAATAAGTAACATTCATAAATAACTCCTGCCTCTGTAACATTGTATCCAAAGGATTTTATTTTTTAAATATCTTTATCATAATCAATAAGCACCATACAGATTTTGATGCAATTTCCTATTATTGTTACTTTAATCAAATCAAGTGTCAGACATCTGAAAAGATGCCTTAAAAGAAAAATCTCTTGTAATGGCCCTAAAAATATCATGTGCTATCTGTTTTTGTCATTTTTAATGTTTGTTTTTGAATTAAGAAATGAATATAAAATTATCTCTATTAAAAATATAAAATTAATCTATGTGCTTAGCTCCTTTAAAATGTTATATAATTATTGGCAATTTATCAAGGATATATTTTAAGGTCCTAATGAGACCTTATTTCAAAACCTTAAATAAAAGGCCGGAAAGAACTTTTCTAATGACTAAATACTTGTATGAATGTTATGTCAATGACATCACTCATATTATACTCACAAATCCAAATTTAAAACTCTCAAATTTGTATTTAAATTTTTATATATTTTATTATTCCAGTTATTTTTTTTTTGTGCTAAGTTGATGAAATCATAGGCTGCTTTTATATAATTTATTTATTTGTTTCTTCATTGCAACTTCTTGGCCAAGAGCTGAAGAATAATATTATTACATACGATTCCTTATACACAAACTATTTGTTTTGTTGTGATTTTTTTTTATGTTTGTGTTTATTTATTTCTATTTGAAGGTGTTACCTGTTAGAGTCATTGTCTGTAAAATAAAGTGTTACCTGTTAGAGTCATTGTCTGTAAAATAAAGTGTTACCTGTTGGAGTCATTGTCTGTAAAATAAAGTGTTACCTGTTAGAGTTATTGTCTGTAAAATATTTTTCAGTTCCCAGACCTCTGCTCTGGGGAGATGACCAAGAGGTGAAATTAATTATTTTCGTTTCATTTAGTGAGATCCTGTACGAAGCGCTTCATTTTTTGTGTGTGACACCAAATGTAAAAATCTGTATGTTCCCGTTATTAGCCACCGGAAAACTCGGAGGAGTTCTATGGGTTAAGTCGTGAGGGGGGGGGGACACCATGAGCTACCACCCCGGGTGACACCAACCTTAATGACGGCTCTGATGAAAAGAAAAGGCAGGAAAACAAAACAACACTCAGAAGAGCGATTACTTTCATACACAGACCCATACACAGACCCATACACACCCATACACAGACCCATACAGACACAAAATATGGGATATATAGAGGGAGCGGGCGAGCGAAAAAGAATGACCCTTATGCTTTAATTTTTTTTATTTTTACACTGATTGATCTCAACAGATCAGAGAATGAACTGAAAAGTCAAAATTCACTATGATAAGAAAAAATCCATAACGTGATGCTAAAAAATAATTCTCAATCACATCAACCACTTTTGAAGTAAAAACGAATGTCAGACATTTTTTTTTTTAATTAATAAAAAATTAGGCAATTATTAAAAGGAGGAAAGGCTGCACATGGCGTCTATAGACAAAAATGACCTCAATACATCTCATTGTCTAAATAAATATAAGGCAGGTTTCTGAGCTATAGACGTCATCTCATCCATCTGAGACAAAAATTACGATTATGCTTTCAGCAGACTTGGTCGGCATGATGATGATAGTGTATGGCGGCATGATGATGATAGTGTATGGCGGCATGATGATGATAGTGTATGGCGGCATGATGATGATAGTGTATGGCGGAAACTTGGGCAACTCCCCCCAAAAAAATGAAGTTCTCTGTACGGATTGCACTAAATGAAACGAAAATAATTAATTTAACATCTTGGTCATCTCCCTAGAGCAGAGGTCAGGAAACTGAAAAATATTTCGGTGCCACCCCATGGCTGCCCGTCGCCACCGCACCTGCTGGTGACGGCACTGTTTTTCGTGTCTACTTTATCATTGTTTAGAAGATCTAGCATTAGGTTGTTTTCATTAGATGAGTTTACTGTACAAATTCATTGAAGTTTTTTTTTGAGTTCAAAAAATTGAAACTTTGATGTGATGTTCGTACACGATCTAATCTACTGGACCTTGAAATTTCACCTTCAAATTAGAGTATTCGAATTCCAAGTTTCTCACAAGACATCATCAAAGAAAAACTCTTTTACCTCAAGGGTTAAAAAATGAAATTATACTTTTCAGATCACTTGATTTATTCCAGTTTATTAAGATATTTAGGCTCGAAATTTACTCTGGCTTCTGGTTTATTATATAACATTTATTCGAACGTTTCTTACAACTGTGATAAGAGAAGTCAGCTGCGAGAGGCGCTTCTCTAAAAATTAAGGTAACGAAAAATTATTTAAGATCAATAATGAATACATCCAAAGAATAATCTGTACATTTTGGCTATTGAGCGTTGTATGGCTGCAAGCCTGGATTAACAATTAGACAAATAAGGCATGTGCCTAGGGCACCAAGCGTTTGGGGGGGGCACCACAATTCCTCAAGACAAATGTGTATGTTGTCCGGGTACCCGCGAGTAATCAACAAGACATTAGGAAATCGCAAATATAAGATTGAATCCCACATTATTTAACTTTGGTCCCACAAACTGAGGGCTAAAATACCAATCACACAGTTATTTGGATATTTTTCTTCCAGTTTTTTGTGTGCTATTTTTTTTAAAAAAACTTTTCTATATGTTTGTGCTACGTAAGTTAATAATCATGAACAAAGCGCTAATCAGAAAGGCTGCATATTAATATACCTAGCTCGTCGACAAGGCTCGATCCTACTACAAAGGCTAGAATATCAAATAATTATAAAGAGTACAGTTTCTTTGAACATGTTTTGAAGCGAGCAGTAGTCTTTATTTGAACTATAGCTAGGCGTGGTCAGGTTTTTAGAGGGACATATGAAAAAATTGGATCTTGAAATAATGGAAATTATCTAGAATTTCTGGAGATAGTCAGTGAGTTTGATCCAATTTTAGTATCACTCTTTGCGAAAAATTGAAAATCTGGAAATGGAAAACCTTCTTATTTATCCAAAACTGTTAAGAACTGATTGAAATTATGTCCTAAATTGAAGTAATTGTAGATGATGTAAATGCTTCCGGGTATTTCAGCTTGTCAGTAGACTCAACGCCCGATATTTCACATATAGATCCCTTAAGGTTTGTTCTTTTATATGTGGTAGATGGAGCCCATTGAGCTCTTTTTGACTTTCTTGGAGCTGCAAAGTCACGTCGGAGAAGGTATGGATAAGCAAATGTTGCATCACTTACATGAAGTTTGAAATATTGATTTCCGAAATGCAGAGGTCCGTCTTATGATATCTTATCTTATCTTATCTTATATGTTACAGACGCTCCTTCTGTACAGAAAATTATTGCGTCCTACGTATTTCTATGGTTTGTGTTTAGTCCTGTATTCTTACTAGAGTTTTAAAAGATGATAAAGTGGTGGCTTTCCTGGTTTCTTCAGGCAACCCATTCCACGCCCGAATACCGGACGGAAAGAAAGAAAACTTGTATGTGTTTGTTCTTGCATATGGAATAAGAAAGGTGTTTTTAACTTTATGTCTATTTGAGGGTTGTATAAAGCAGCTAATATGTATGTGTGTTCCAAGAACATGCAGGAAAAAAAACTCTAGAGGAAAATGAGTTTTCTATATACATATGTGCTGCCCCGTTCACTAAATTTGGTAGGAAGAAGGGCCATTGACTCTTGTTTAAAGGTAGTAAATTTCTTCCAGATGGAAGATTCTGAAATTATAACCAGTGAATGAAACGCTGGAAAAGTATTTTTTTTGGATTTCAGATGGGAAGCACATTGTGTTGCAACTGAAGGTATTCTAAAGTCTAATCCTTTGATTATAGAAAGGTTAGAATGTTTACAAGAAGAACAGTCACCGAAAAGGGGGGGGGGGCACCAGAAGATAAGAAGCAAACATTACAAAGAAAATACAAGAATTATAATTTTCTCTCATGCTTGTCTTTTGGGAAGAAGTGCAGCAACCTTTTAACAGAACCAGTCAAGCTATACAAAATGTGCACGTGACTTTGAAAAACGTGCGCTGATTTGTATTCTTCACTAGCAGATCCTTTGCATGAATCCAGGAATGAATTTGAAAGATTTGAAGAAGATGCAAAAGAAATAACAATGCAACCTTTTTCTTTTTTATATTTTATGTTATCTTAATTTATGGGGACTCATTTTTTTCGGTTTTGGTTTTGTTTTTGTATTTGATGTGTTTTTGTTTGCTTTTCAAATAAATTACTGTTTTACATTGGCAGAGAAAATTTCAATGAAAAGGATCCTGGTTTTTATAGTTGTACCTAGACTACTAAAAGAGGCATTACTTTAGAAAAACGGGGGGGGGGGACCCTTTTATCTATTAAAATTTATTCAACAGTATAGATTGGAAAATTAGGTACCCAACATGAAAATTGAAATTTTGCCAAGAATTTTCTAAACAATTGCTATCGTTTTTGTTAGTTGTGAAAGGAGCTTCTCCAAACTGAAGTTGATACAAAAAAATATCTCTGTTCCACTATGAGTGATTTAAGACAATAAAAATCTTGCAATATTGACCATAGAACAAGATATTACAAATAATTTGACATTTTGGTAGCATAAGACAACGATTTTTCTACTATGAAAATTGTTAAAGTAAATGTATAAATATATTTACATACTACAGTCGAACCCACTTATCTCGACCTCGGTCACCTCCCCAACCCTATTATGTCGACGCTTTTGAAATGGAACCGCGAAATTCTATCTTTGTCTAAGCATTTTTCTCATCGGTTATGTCGCTTCTTTTATGTCGCCAAACCCTAATATCTCGAGTGCAAATGACGGTAAAATTCGCCAATTTACGTCGGTTATCTCGATTATCAAATATTGTCAAGTCTCCAAGGGTTAGAAGAAAGCCCGTTTTACTGTTCGGTCGGTATTTTCCCTTAAATTTGTTAGAACCAAGAAGGGGAAGGTATCAAATGTCCACCCCAGGGTGTCTGCTGGTGACGTCACAGCCCGCTTGTGTTCAGCTCTCTGCGCTGTGTTACTTTTGGTACTATGCTCCGCTTAGTAAGCAATACTTTTTTACATTAAAATTCATTCACTAGCAAACTCCACTAACAGTGTTTACGTGAATTTTAAATTATCTATAGATCGGAATATTATTATTAAGAAAACGCTTTGATGTCACGGTCACTTGCGTGTTGGCTCTGGTATTCTGCCGTAACACAACAAAAAATTAACTCCGGGTAATAAGCTAATATATCGACTAAATGAAGTTAAGTTTAACTGGTCCTGATTAAACGGATGTATAGTTGGTGCACACATGCCTATTGTTGTTAGCAAACATGTATGTTTATTTTTATAGCATGCCGATCACTTTATCAAACAAATAACGCCAGCACGCACGCACGCACGCACACACACACACACACACACACACAAAAACTCCAAAAACATGTACATGTACATTCTCATTTATTAACTCACATGTACATAAAGAAATTTCAAGCACGTGTTAATATTTTGCCGCCATATTGGTTTTCGTTTATCTCGATCATTGGTTAACGCGACCTTTTTCGGCAAACCCCTAGGCCGTTGACATAGCCGGGTTCGACTGTAATGTATACAATGTCTAAGTAAAAAAAAAAAAAACATTTATCTATAAATACAAAAGAAAAGCATATTAATTGGTAATGTTTTTTGTAATGTGTTGCCTCGTTCGGGGGGGGGNTGGGTGGTGGGGGGGGGGGGGGGGGGGGGGGGGGATTTGGGAACTGCAACCTCATTAACTTTCTTGTAGCCTTTAAAAAAAGTATATTCTATTTTTTAAAGTATGTATCTATAGGTAATCATTTTATGCGGCCTATATTTTATTACTGCTTACATAAATATCGCATGCAATGGTAAAAATGTTTCCCACCTTTACTTCGCTTCAATTACAATTATTTTTTCATGTGTCATTAATAAAATATTTAAAGTTTAAAGTGAACTTTTACTTAAACTTGCTCTTTTTATGTGACGTCACATTTATTAAACATTGCCCCTCGTCACAAATGTGAGAATTCCACCCCCCACCCCCAAGCGCGTGACGTCATTTATGGATTGCCTCTAAATAGGGCGGAAAATTGGAGGCAGCCCTGGGCGGCAAAAGTTCTAGCTACGCCACTGTTTTCATCTAATGTGTCGTGAAAATTGCTAATTTTGTAACGTAGCAATTAGTAAAACAGTTTAGTTTAGATTTGTTATAGTCTAGGTCTAAACTGCGTCTCCGAGCCATTGCGTACAATTTCTAGAAGATATGTTTTAAGGATTACTGTAAGACTTCCAAGCCGGGTTTAATGACATATAGTCCCTTAATGCGGCTTTCAACAATTTTATTGAAATTTATAGTGACTCTCAGTTACTTCAGGTCTGGCCACCCCTGATCTAGATAAATGTCAATATGAAAAACTAAAGTAATAATTCTTAAAAGGTTCGTCATTTTTAAAACCGTAAAACGTCATAGCTCATTTCGTAATGTTCTTTTTTTAGATTACAGTTTAGCGGAACAAAGTTTTGAGGCATAAATACAGTCAAATCACCATGTTCTCAAAATTGTTAGCTTAGTAAAATTACGAATTTGTTTTTTATTTTGCAAGTCCAATAAGCTGTCTTAAATTAACGAAGAATAAAATATTAGCTGATAAGATTAATAATTCTCAATATACCTACATTCACGTATTGACTCGTATCTTTTATTAATTTTTTTAATGAATTTGTCCTTACAAAAGATAAATTTATATATAATATTTCTATTAATAGATTTCCGCCTTATTATGAACATCCCTATAGAATCAAAAGTGTGTGTATCGGTGCTGGCCTATTCCAACATATATGACAACGTAACAAGTCAAAGGTCAACCGCCAGAGACTTTAATAGTTACCTCTTTAGATATGTCGAAGTCACATGCAAACGTCTCCTTGCTTATAGGGATTTCACGCTTGAATGAGTTCACGCTGAATGGCTGCTATGTCACGTGTCCTGTAAGGTGTGTATTTTGAAAGAAGAATTACTCAGGGATTCTCACTAGGATACATTCATTTGATTATTTTTGAAAATTATTTGTTTTAAATTTTTTGGGGGAAATATTAAAGTCAAAAAGCTTAATATTTTTAAACACTTTATTGTTCTTCACAAACAGTTCTCGGCACAAGATCTATTAATTAATAGGAGGAAACATGGCACTTTTTTTAAAAATTGTTTAAGGGGAGACGACCAATGCCCGTTGTTGTGGGTTTCTCCCATGCTATATTTAGACCCTGTTTTTGGTTGACCTTTTATTCGATGGCTGTCATTGGACGTTGCTAGATGCTGTTGTTGAAACCCAGTAAACATGCCGTTGGGTGCAGCTGTACCGGGAACCCGTGCGTAACACAGGGAGACCAAGATCATGGACGGTGTGTTTCTGGCCATCAGTTTCTTGGCATCCAATTCATGGATTCTAATCCTCGTCTCGCTGGCTGTGTTGCTGTACATGTAAGTAAATCACGGAGGCCCAGGCCTCATAAGTAGTGATATCTGATGTTAAAGTGGGATAAGGTTTCTGTGAGTTATATAAAACTTCTGCTCGCGAGCACTCCAACATTCTTTGGCCTATTCATTCTTTTTTTTTTTAAATCGATTTTAATTCCCATAACTATATTCTCAGTACACATGGTACAAGCTCCTCGCCTCATCCAAGGCTCTATAAGTGAAAGTTTTACCATTTTAAAATTTCCAACGAAACTAGCAGTTTCCCCAGGAAAAGGGGAGTAAGGAATGTGAAGTTGTAACGTTACGTTCCCACGACTGGCGTAGTGTGTGAATGCTGGTGACCGCGACTGTGTTACGCTCATTAGAGGAGCCGCTTGGCGCTTGGTCACATGGAAATGATGTCACCAAACCTAAAACCCAAAAGAAAGGTAACAGACATTTGGAGACTTCAGACAAGGGGAGGTCTTCCAATCTGACACGGAAATATTAGTCATTTCAAGAATGAATGTTATAATGTTTTAATAATGGTGTACATACAGAGCCATCTTTACTCCATTTATGTGTCCAGGGGTAAAGAAAGATTCCCCCACCTCCCCCCCCCCCCCCCGCCGCAGGAATGAAAAATAAATATACGTAATTTATATATAAATAAACATATTCCCACGAGGCACCTATGGTCGTGGGCCCCCGGGCAAATGCCCAATGGGCTTATGCGTTAAGACAATCCTGTATACAAATTGAATTCTTTCGATAAAGTCATTTGTTAATGAAAAGAATCGATTCAATAAACTTTAGCGAGCATTTAATTTTTTCAGTTTAAATTAATTTTTAATATTTACGTGGTGGATTGTGATGTGGTCTTATCCAATATCTCTCAATTATACTAGTTGTTTCATTTGTTTAGTATAACTTTATTTGTGGTATTATTTTTGTTGACCCCCC
>MUZC01004555.1:156712-189568 GCA_002072015.1 Radix auricularia | reverse complement strand
GTGTGTGTGTGTGTGTGTGTGTGTATGTGTGCGCGCGCACACGTGATCTTTAAGTTCAAGCGTATTTTTTAATACAAAGATTTTTTTTAAAAAGAGATTTCACTATTTATTATTTTAACACATGTACAACAAAATTTTGAAATGCACAGATGTGTACAAACAACACACCAAAACTTTGATTAACTTTTTAAACTAGCGTCAAAATAAAGTGTGGGTGACTGAGTGCTTCTGTAACGAAATCCGCTGTAACGTTATTGTCAGTTTGTGCGGGGGAAGTAAGACACTCAAGATGCCGGCCAGGGTACCGAAGCCCTATTTTAGCAGCGGACTCATTGGAAGACGTTTCTCAAGATACTATCTACCTTCTTGTGTATATTTTAACGTGTTTTTCCCCATCAAAAAAATATACATCACTAAATAACCGTTTAGGATAGCAGTCTTTGCTCATCAATTGTATTTAATTTTAAAACACGCTTTTGTATTTTGACCCCCCCCCACACACACACACACAAATTACTTGAAAGTTTCTAATCTCCAGGCGGCGTACGTGATCCACAAGTTATCCAATGGCACCAATACCTTTGACTGGATAGAGAAGATCCTGACAGAGCAACTCAACACCCTGCGTGACGTCAACTTTCACAACAAATCAGATGCCGACCTCTTGGAGTGAGTTTGTGAGAACCGTTGTGGGCGGTCTCTCTTTTGTGGTCAGCGACACCAAGTGGTCTCTTGTGGCATTTAAGTGATTTAGGATCGAAATCCATGGATAAACCTCATTTACTCACCCACACAACCATCCACCCACGCATCCATCCTTAAACATCCATTCAAACACACGTCCATCCAAACACGCATGATCACCACTCATCCACCCATGTATAAGCAACTTTGCTATCCACCATTAAACACCAACATAGGTACGGGAAAAAATTAAGTATAGTGAGCACCATTTTATTAATTGATTTAGGGTAGGCAATTTATGAAAACTGCTCAGGAATCCTTTTGCAGGAATGGTGACTATACCCTAGCTGTCTTACTACGTGCTGAATTGTGTCATTATTGTGTTTCTACTTTCATATATCATCCACGAATAGTGGGAATTAACTCCCTTTTTTTAATGTCTGGATTCGCCCGATATGTTTCAGATTATTCGCCAGTCTTGTGACTGACATGGGGTTTGACACAAACAGATTTAAGGAACTCACTGACAGGAGGACAGCCAATGACTACGAGAGGTTGACGAGGGTCATGTGGAAGTACGCTTGTACCCGTGAGTTGAAAGTCAAATGCCGTAGACCTTATACCAGTAGGGGTTTTTCTTTTTTTAAAAAAAGGTACCGGAACGCATAAAACGGCACCGGAACGTAACCTGAAAAAGTCTTTAAGGCAGTATAAAAATAAATAATGTGTGTTGGGGGGAGGTGCAACAACGCCGTACGGTGGCCGTACCGGTATGATACATTTAATTAAACTTTGATATTCGTTTCACCTAAAAAAAAAACAGATTTAAAAATCCATCTAGAAATTTTAAAAATTTAGACATTCCAATTCATGCTAAAGAAAGTACACGCTAGAGTTCAAAACATCCATGGCAGAAAAAATATCGTGACGATGAAGGATTGAGGTGAAAAGTCAGATGTTGAAAAACAATGACGACGAATGAAAAGTTAAGTAACTTTGATGTGTATTTTCTTTTTAAATCTTTCTCTGCCAAGGTGGTGTCATAGATCAGTGATGGTGAACCTACAGCATGCATGCCACAGTCGGCACCTCAGGGCCCCATCAGCCAGCATGCAGGGCCCCATCAGTCGGCACACAGGGCCCCAACAGTCGGCACCTCAGGGCCCAATCAGTCGGCACGCAGGGGCCCATCAGCCGGCACGCAGGGCCCCATCAGCCGGCATGCAACTAAAATATTACTTCTTTATTCAAACTACTTTCCTGTCATTTTTTGTTGGCACTTTGCTATAAATAAGTGGATTTTGATTGAATCTCGGCACGCGGCACCAAAAAGGTTCGCCATCACTTACATAATCGCTGTATCTTTTTATATTTTTTTTATTAACGGCTAGGATCAGTGGCGTAGCTAGTGCTTTTGCCGCCCGGGGCGGTCTCCAATATGCCGCCCTTTTAAGGACCGCCCATAAATGACGTCACTTACCGGGGGGGGGGCACACATTTGATTTCATTCAAAACGCGCAATTTTAAATAAAAGCGACACTGAAATATATGATAACCCAAACTTTATTCAATGACGTTTGACGTGGTTTCACGCGTGTTACGATATTAGAGTGCAACCTTAAACTGAAAACATATATGCTCATTTTCAAATACAAAATAATGCATGTATTGGGGGGGGGGGGGACTTTGTCACGTCACATTGAAGAATGGATCTAAGTTTTCGTTTCGTGACGCCGTGTGACGAGGGGGCAGGGGATGAAAAATCAGCTGAAATCACGTGACGTCATTTATGGACAGCCTCTTAATTAAGTTAATCATATGATGGTTTTTATAAATTAATAAGCATGAATAAATAATTGTAATTGAAACGAAGTGCATTGTAAAAGGTGGGGAACANCCCCCCCCGAAAAAAAATGAGTCAAAAGATATTCCAAATATACACCCAAAAATATTAACAAATAATATGCTTTTATTTTTTATTTAAAAATATATGATTTTTAAAAAATAAAAATAGAAATTGTATACATCAGTATTAAACATATTTTTTAATTACTTATAATGTTACATACTCACATAACTTTAATAGTCGAAAAATCGTTTATTATGTTATCAAAATTTATATTATTTGTTATTCATGTTCTATGGACAATATTGCAAGATTTTGTAGTCTTAAATCATTTATTGTGGAGCTAATTTTTTTTTCAACTTCAGTTTGGAGAAGCTCCTATTACAACTAGATACACTGTTAGCAATGGTAGAAAAAAAAATCATGTTAAGCCTGGTACCTATTGGAATTCAGGACGTGTTAGCGCATTTTCGTATTATGTATCAGTACTTATGTTAGATATCAGAATTATGTAGTTATCAGTAATTGTGTTTAGATTTTAGACATATTTTTATGAATTTTCTTGTGTAATGAATATACCTGACATTTTTTTTATTTAAAAGTCATTTCTTTACATTTAAAAAAAAATTATTTTCTCTTTAATCCAACTACAAGTCACCACAAATGATGACGTAAAACTCTCTAAACTTTTACACATATTCTAATGACGTCAACTAAAAAAAACAACTAATTATTTTGCACCCTTTCGCACCACTCTTCAATGCTTGAAGAATTGTGCATTCGACTTCCGGCAATGGCGGCCGTTCCCTGCGCTAGTGTTACCTCTCGATTCGAAATATTTTTTGGTAGTTTTAACGGGGTTTTTAAACGGATCGAGTAACTGGGTGTTGATGCACAAATGGCAGGTCAGGACATACAAAAAACATATATACATCATGGGTCTAGGACTTATGGATGCTGTGATCAAGGATGATGACAGACGGACGGACAAAACGGGTGCAATAGCGATTTCGACATCTCGAAAATGCGCTAAAAATTCTTGGTAAAATTGTAATGTTGGATAAAGAATTTTCCAATATTAACTGTTAAATATATTTTAACTAGATTGTGCCGGGGCGCCGTGGCGCCTGCGGCGCCCATTTTTTAGGGCGCCTACGGCGCTAACCTTTTTCAAAAGCCCAACTAACTTGTCCTTTTTTAATAAATACGAAATAATAAACTTTCTGAAATGTACGCAAAGTATTTAATAATAGGGGTTTTATTTTGCGCACCGATGCACACCAAACAATGACGTCATTTTAAATACTTTTACAGCGCTAATCACCACACGATTTTTCCACTAACTGCTGTAGACTGTTGTACATCGTTCCTCATCGTTCCACATCCAGTGAGTGAGTGAGTGAGTGACCTGGGCTTTTATATTATTTATGGATCAAGGGGGTATTTCCCCTCTTTTTTTTAAACATAATGCCTCCTCTTGTAGTGTATGTACAGCCAGGGCTGGTCTTAGGCTTCTGTAACCTATGTGGTCGCTGTGGGCCCACGCTTTCATAGGCCCCACCTATCTTAATTTGTACTTATTATCTTTATTACATTATCCATACCAAACAGGGGCCCACACAATCAGTTTCGCATACTAAGCTGCATAGGGGCCCGCAATAGCTACGACCGGCCCCATGTACTGCCATATTAATCTGGATCCATTCTCTTTCAATCTTGAACATTTCTTTATCAATGTAAATAAAGAAATGTAATTGATTTTCAAATTCTTCATTTGGAATCCTAGATGGTATAGTATTATACACGAATATTTTCTTTCAAGGACATGTAATTCATTACCTCGTTCTTTTATTTACTTTTATAATTACATCTATGGATAAAAACATTTCTCGTTGTACTTCTTATTCTAAAGATAGAAACACGTCTTCTGAATTTTCCTCACTCATATTTTTCTCCTTTTAACTTGGTATCTAGTCGATATTTCTAACTCTCTGTAACAGCGTTCTGCATTAGCACATTTCTTTGTTTCATCAAATAGGTTTGCATAGTTTGCATTAATTTAAAAAAGACGGGTTCCCATAAATTGAGATATCATAGAAAAGTAAAAGATTGCCATGAACTGAGTAAAATTCCAACATCTGATCTCGTTTTACTAGTTACTTCAGATTTCAATTGTCCAAGACGCTTGAAATTTTTAAGTATGTCTTTTTCGGAATTATTTATGTTATAGTGGTGTTTATTAACGGAGAAATGAATAATCGTTCATTTTTAATGAATAACCGTATATTAATGAAAAATACAAGATATATGTGTTACTTTAATGCAACAAGAAAAAAAAATTAAATAAGTTACCTTATGATAATTTTATAAAACCTGAAACTGTAATATAATTTACTACTTGCAATTTAAACACAATATTTGAACCACTATGTCATGTAGGTACTTGTTAGCGCATCATTCTGGGAATGTCAAAATTCCACGCTAAAACTGTCATGCGATATTAATACTACTTATATTCGGACCAGCAGTGATGTGTTGTTTTTTGTGCAGTTTTCTTATAAAAGCGCCATCTGTGACATATACCACTTAATTTTGCAAAAAATAGTTTCCTTTTTTGGGCGATTTTAAATTTTAATCTGTTCTGCGTTAGTTATAACAACCACTATGTAATCAAACAAATGTTGCACGAATCTGCTAATTCAAACTCAAAATTGAGATTCTTTTTGTTTCACTATGGTTTTCCCCCTTCAAAAGAAAAGGGGTGGTTTCGGAAATGGCTGGGTTTATTTTTCAAATGCCCACAAATGCCGCCCTTTGAATGAGTGCCGCCCGGGGCGGACCGCCCCCTCCGCCCCCCCTAGCTACGCCACTGGCTAGGATTGTCAATTATTTCTTTCTTCACTTTATTGTTTTTTGGCGGTGTATCCTAGAATAAAAGGTACTTACAGTTAACAGGGTACCCAAGAACTTAGGCTGTATAACAAGTCCCCTTCAACTAAATCACACCCCCCCCCCCCCAAAAAAAAAAAAAAAAAACACCTTCATCTCCCATACCATTGTTGGATGCAGGACCGGATTTAGACTTGAAGGGGCCCTTCAGCTATTTGAAATATGGGGGGGGGGCTCTTTTCAAGTCCACCCAGCTCCGAATGGGTACCTAACACTAGTTAGGGAAATCAAGGCTGCTGGGTAATGCATGGAACCATCTTAGCCGTGGCCTGTGAACACTGCATCACTTGCCAACAGACTGCATGGTCTGTGGACGCAATAATTTTCTGTATAGAAGAAGCGTCTGTATGGATAAGACATCTCTGTTGGTGTGTTAAAAAGATGTTTAACGATTAATTAATCGTTAATTTTTCAAAAGTTAACTATTAAATTTAAATTAATCGTCAACAGCCCTTATAAAAGGCAATGTGTGCATTAGGAGGTGTGCAAAATAATTATAAATTATGATTACTTTTGAAATAGTGCAACAGTCCATAGCAGTTTAAAAAAGCGTGTGGTGTTTCTCGGCGTAAAATATTATATGACGTCATTGTTTTAGCTTATATTCTAATTTTGGAAAAGGGAACAATATAAAAAGATGATTTGAGGATTTATAATAATAAAATATTTTGTGTGCATTTAAATTAAGGAACTTTAATATTTCGTATTTATCAAATAAGAATAAGTTACTTCAGCTTTTGCAAGAAGTTGGCGCCGTGAGCGTCATACAACACCTAGTTTATTTAATAATCGCTTACTGATATCTTTCGCCTACTTTTATGTGAGTTAGTTGAACGCATTATCTTTTATTTAGTATTTGCTTAGGTTAAATTTTGTAAGGTTTACTATTAGGGAGCCTTTCACTTTCATGTCATTATGAGTTGTTCTTTTTTTCTTTCAGCCCAGTGAAATCAAGCCGGGGGACAATAGTAACAACGTTGCACCGCCTTCCCTTCATTCAAAGTGTTTTTCGTTGCTTACAAGTCTTATTGTTATTTGTGGCCATTTGTATTTGTTGGGTTAAATTTGAAGAATTAAACATCGATAACCCCAAAAATGATCCACCATGTATCTGCATGTTTGAATTGTACACAACCATGCAGCTTTTAAAGCAACAACAATCTTTGAAGCTAATTGAATTGTGCGGACAAATATTTTGAAGTCAACGCCTATGCCTAACTAAATTGTAAATCTACACGAAATATTGAGACCAAACCCAATTAAAAACTGAGTCTAAACAAAGTTTAGATACCCAGTGTGTGCGTTAGTGACCGCGTGTATGACAAGAATACTTAAGACATTATTAGGTACGAAACAATTGTTGACATTTTTAAAATTCTGTTAGTGTTAGGCTTTATGGTTAAACTATGATCTTAAAAAAACGCGTTTTGAGCAAGCAGGCAATACGAAAAAGATGTTTTCCACCTTCTACTGCGTAAGTGGTCATGCCTGCTTTTACTAAGTTTCGGTATCGGCAATATTAAGTCTTTAACGGAAACACGGAGCACAGCTACCTACACCAATAGATAAATTATTATTATAGAAAATATTCCTTAGTTTTGACAGCTGGTAAGAATTTTTTTTGCTGTAAATGAATTTAGCCTTTGCATAAAAATAATTGTAAAAGAAAAGTGTGCAGGAGTAGAATTGTAAATACTTTAGGCCTTATTTTAGGCGTTTTTTTTTTAAACCACGGCTGTTGTATTTCTTCAAATCTTGCCCAGTAGTTGAGATCATCTGGGTAAGTGACTGCATACACATCACAATAAAATATGAGAGTGGAAAATGTCAATTTTCTTGTTCTGATAATTGTCATAGTTCACGGAGTTCATATAACAGAGATGTTTTTAATAGTCGATTGATCTCTAAACACAAATTAATAGATGGATTACATGTAAACAGGTTATGAGTGAGCCTGACAGGATGTAACAAAACGGCGAACGTTCGGCAATGAGTTTACCTCAACGAACAAATAGTACACAAATAAAACGAATGTAAAGAAATAAAAACAGCTGCCGTGTAATCCAAAGAGAACAAACAAATTAAGCAATTTACTTAATTGCTGTCACGTTTTTTCAATGGAAATGTCTAATTTTAATTTTAAAAAAAACAGTAAAAAACCAAGTTTTTCACTATAAATCCTTTCTATACGAGACATAACTATAAGGATGTTTATTATATTACGCAGCGCAAGACAATCCAAAATTTTAGTTATGTCTTGCAAAACATGTTTAACATAATGCACACAGATAATGAATATAGTTTTAAAATGTAATGTCAATATAATACGCACCTTTTCGCGCGACAGGAAAGGTTGTTGAACATAATATGCACCACTCTATCTCAAAAATTAACATTATATCTACATAAAGATAAATAAAATAATTTTTTAAATTCAGTAACAGTACATTCCATCTATCTGAAATTTTGATACATTATTTTTAACATCAGCACGAGTCTACCTGCAAAATTTCAGCTCGCTAGCTAACGAGGAAGTGGGTTAAAAATCAATCCAAAGCCTTTTCGGCAAGCAAGCAAGGGCTCAAACAGACACCATGAGTTAATATAAAGGATTTAAAAATGTGTGTATATTACAGTTACACATTGTAAATTGTAAACAAACAGGACAAGATTAAGTTCATTTCTTTATTTTTTTTTTACATAAGCTCATTTAGGCAAACAAGAGTAACGACATCAATGACCAAATCAATTTGTTTTTTTCAGTTCTCATTTTTGTTGCAATATTTACATAATTTAAAGATTAACATAATCAAATAGCATAGATTTTCATACAGATTCATTTTTTTTTTTAATTTTAAAAACTTACAATTAAATACAACAGTATGTATATTTGTACACTTAAAGAGTCCAAAACTATATTTACATCAAGAATGGAAACAAAAAGAAAAAAGATTTGCCAAGTACAACCAGGCTCCAAGACCAAATAATGTCACTGAAAAGGTCCAAAAACATCACTGCCAATAACTTCATCCATAGAATCTGTCAAAATGAAAGTAACAAACAGCATTTCTGATACTGAAAGCTTGAACCATAGAAATATAATCTGTCAATATTAATTCATTAATTAAACAAACAGCATTTCTGATAGCTTAATCCTTCTACTCAGGTTGTTTCCACATTACATTTGCAAAAGTATTATTTTTGTTTACATCCATCCCTGTACTGAGTCATTACATACAGCACACATACATTATAACTTTTGATAGGGTTCATTGATAACACAGAGGACTTCACTGATCTGTCGCAGTCACAGAGCTTGTAGCTATGGTCATTTACCAAATTAAATACATCAGTTATGCACAAAATGATTTTCAAAATTTTCATGTTAATCTTAATGAACAGATTTATTTTTGACATTAGCCCTAGATAAGTTATAAGTCGACACAAACCAGGGAGTAAGTTTCTTTAAAACAGGGTTACTTCAAATCGGTCGACATCCTAAAGATTTCAAAAACTTTAATTAAACCTTTCAACTTTAATTTATACAAATGTTGCCAAAATTATTAGAAAAAACGCCCGTAGGACTCCTAGTATCCTTTTCAGAAACTGTTGAAATAATTTCAAATTCACTTAAATGTTTAAATGCATGTCATAAAAGTGAAGCTAAGCTAATAGTTGCTTCTAACTGATGATTGCTGTCACCACTAAGGGACATAGAGTTACAGCCTTGACCCACCAGAGGACATATGGCAGCACCTGATAATCTGAAGTACTCAAATTAATAATACATGTATTCTGAAATAAAATCACCATCATCTATTTCAAATATATCATAACATTAAGTAATAACTCTCATTGATAAATTAATAAATAAATAATCTGTAATTTGTTGCGATATGGACTCGTAGCACTGAACTGACTAAACTTACATAGTTAATTGTCAGTCAATCCATACACTCATAGCACAGAACTGACTAAACTTACATAATTGTCAGTCAATCTATACACTCATAGCACAGAACTGACTAAACTCACATAGTTAATTGTCAGTCAATCTATACACACATAGCACAGAACTGACTAAACTTACATAGTTAATTGTCAGTCAATCTATACACTCATAGCACAGAACTGACTAAACTTACATAGTTAATTGTCAGTCAATCTATACACTCATAGCACAGAACTGACTAAACTCACATAGTTAATTGTCAGTCTATCTATACACTCATAGCACAGAACTGACTAAACTCACATAGTTAATTGTCAGTCTATCTATACACTCAAATTAAGCAATAGAAAAATTATCTGCTGATTTTACATTGTCAGTGAGCTTCATTTCACCTTTACAGTATTCTCAACAGCAAACTGACTATAAATACAAACTTCATGTCTTATTCTACAATTCAAGGTTAGGTCCAATAAAACAGCTAATTCTTTCTACACGTTTTTTTTTTTTTAATGATAATAATATAAATTATTCCCTGTTTGGGTCCTATGCCATGGGTTACTGAGCCTTATTTAAGTACACATGGATACCTGCCATTTCAAGCCTATGAACACACACTCATGTTTGTATACAAAAAACGGAAACCTGGCATTACAGAAATACACAAATTCTTGAAACATCCCATTTTAAAAGACAATCAACTTCATGGAGCCAGAGTTCAGCCAGCTCCAACTCCCCAAAAAAACACATCCGTAAATCGTTCAGACTGAGAAGATGAGAGAAAGGTCACAACATGACAAGAGCATATGGATAAGTCACAATCCAATTCATCATTAACAAGCTTCTTGTACACAAACTTACTCATGCTGGCAAACACACAACTATAGTTAGCAAACACACAACTATAGTTAGCAAAGACACAACTATAGCTAGCAAACACACAACTATAGTTAGCAAACACACAACTATAGTTAGCAAACACACAACTATAGTTGGCAAACACACAACTATAGTTGACAAACACACAACTATAGTTAGCAAACACACAACTATATTAATTAAAGCCTTCAACTTGAAATTTCCTCTCAGGGATCTGTCAGAATGTTCAATGCTCAGATGCCAATAAATATTTTCATCAATACACAATGCTTCAGTGACACTCCACTGTTACTCAACAAAATTATTTTTAAAAGGCAATGTATTTTTTTTTACTGCATTCAGAGTAAATATGCACTGGACTGAAACTGAAAGTCATGATTCCCACAATATTTTCCTTTAAACAATCGCAACTCACATACAACACTCAGTCATGCTGTGGTCAAGCATATTTACTTCTGGCAACTGTTAATTACAAAAACAATAGAAATCAAAAACACCACCTTAATCTATCCTTCCCAAGGGTCACCTAACAACTAAATCATCAACTAAATCCAAGAGTCATCTAACAAGCAAAATGTCACATAAATCCAGATGTCATCAAACAAACAAAATGTCACCTAAATCCAAGAGTCATCTAATAAACAAAATGTCACATAAATCCAGATGTCATCTAAATCCAAAAATTATCTAACAAACAAAATGTCACCTAAATCGAGATGTCATCTAACAAACAAAATGTCACCTAAATCCAGATGTCATCAAACAAACTCACTTAAATCCAAATGTCATCTGTATTAAACAATAACCTAAATTCAAGAGATGCCCAACAAGCCAAACAGTCACCTTAGTCCAAGAATTAAATCTCAGATAGTCCAAAAAACCCAGAAAGTCACCAAACAAGTTAAGAGTCATTTAAATCCCCCTACCAGTTTTAACAAAAGAAAGCCTAAATAACCTGTAGAAATAGCGCCAGCCTCTTAGATAAAAAGAAGCAACATTGGCATAGCAAAAGTAGACATGGACAGAGTTGTCTTCACTTTTAAGGGCTACAATCCGTCCAAAACAATAGAGAAAGAGTCAGAAAACACAGGCACCAGAAAGCTTACAACATGGATGCTGACCAACAAGGTAAGAAAAACAATCCACCATGTTTGGTGGAGTTATGTACAGCCATCATCAGGTGTTATCATGCTTAACAATGATTCACTGGGTTCATTTCTTCTATTCAAGTGAATCATTATGAAAATAAAAATTTCTATTTTGAACAACCCAGCTCAGTTAAAATTCTCTCCCAAATGATATATTTTAGTTCTATGAACCAGAGATTTTCATGGAGTAACACGATCATTTTATGCACTGAACTTTCCCCACTTAGGGATTCCACAGTTCTAATACACAAAAACAATCTTGTTGAATTTTTTTTCTTCTCTAGATAACAGATTTATCAACATTAATAAAAAAAAAAAAAAAATTATTATGAGTATTTAGTTTGAATGAAATATTTCTTACAAAATCTCAGCAGCAGCATTTTGATGGAAAAACAAAAATGTATAGAGACTAATTGTCACCGATGATGTATTGACCATGTTTCCTTGGACACTAGCCCAAGTTTGTGGCTTTTACTACTTGTTGAATTTAGGCCCAATCTTGTCATTTTATCTCTAATGGGGTTGAGGGTATGTGGGAGGAGCATCAAATCAAAACCAAATCATGGATGAGAAGGTCCGTCTAATGCAATAACAAAACTGGGTTAAGGGATGCGATCTAGTGTTTAGAATATAGGAAATCTTAGTCCAGAGGATTTGGTTCAAACATATAATGCTACATAACAAATGCACTCTTCACTCTGTCACAAAAAATGATGGCAAATGCAATACCATTAAGAAGCAAGCAATTTCACTCAAAGAAAAATAGATTAATTAAGAACATATTATACTGGCCTTGAAAAATCACCGGATTAGTTGAATGTGAGCCAAGGAAATGAGAAAGATCTTGAATAAGCAAGGTATCATTATGGATCTCACTAAGCAATGGAGATAACCTGAAAATCTACACTGCCATTTGGTAAGCAACAGAAAAATAAATTATAAAAACCTTTGGAAAAATAGCCATTCATTTTCCTATATGTTGCAACAGTACATAGAAGCATATTTTTCATTATCTATTTCAAAATCTGATATTCAATAGTGGTCTCTTTGTGATCAACAAGGAATATAATTTAATTACCAGTACCAGAGAAAAAAAGAATCTTAACTTTCTTGCAGTAAATATATAAAGAAAAGATTGAACAATCTTTGAAATTGGTGAATTTATATAAATATCCATGTTAGATCTTCAAATATAACATTTCCTACTAAGTATAATTGAATTTCTTACTGTTACATGCTAAAATTCTGTATTTAAACAAATAGATCCAAAGACAATCTCAACAATTTCTTGCTGCATATCCAAACAATAATATTGAAATCTAAAAAGTAATTTGCAATCACGATAAAATAAATTTGTTTCCTATAGGTAGAAGTAAAAGTGGAATGTGGGAAGAAAATATAAAGATAATCATGAGAACTATGACTACATATTCACTGAGCCAACTAAAACCTTTTGTGAGCTAAGTGATAGAAATAAAGCTTCCTTGCTAATCCTAATTCAATCTTTTTTTGTTGTTGTCATACTAAGATTAGAATATTTTGAAGCTAAACAACAAAATTCTTCACATCTACTATAAAATGTATTACAAACTTGGTTTCATTACTCTATTTTGTCTAAAAGAAGTTCGTTCAAAAGTTAAAGAAGCAAAAATTTTGAAAAGAAACAAATTAATTTTAAAGAAAACCAAAATGAATGAAGCAATAAATCATTCGCTGGGTTGTCAAACTGTATAGAAGTAAAAGAAAGCATATGCTGATGTTAAGCTTTTTATGAGTACTTATTAAATCTTACAATATCAATCTTTATTCTTTTGTATTTCTAATCAGTGATCAGAAGAAATATTTGAGTTTTTTCATTTAGATATAGAAGGTTTTTTTTTAAAGAGGAGCTTTAACAATGGTAAATACAGGATAACATGGATATGGGGTTAAATTACAAGTCTTCACTTTGAAAGGTGGTTCCTAAACATACCAGAAATTTAATTCACTTCTTTAGACCATTAATTTTGGGAAGTTTGGGGGTGCCCAATAACATTGTATGCTATAAACATGGGGGTCCCACCCAAAAGACTTTGTACACTATTAACACTGGGGTGTCCCACCCACTGAGATTATACACTATCAACTATTTGACAGACTATCACAGAAGCTGAATGCCACTCAACCATGGTAAATAAATACTTGAACCCATGTGAGCTGGCATGATTGTGTGTCAACAACTTATCTGTTAACATCACACTTGGAACATCACACAAACAATGCCAAGAACGTCTTGTCCAGAAATAGGTTCATGTAAGTCTATCAACTTAATATAAATATTTTTTTAAAAATTAGATGATTACATATTCTTTGAAGTCAACAGACAATGCTGTTCATTATGAGGCCAAAAAATTGGTAATCCTTTTAAAAACCCTTAAGTTCAGGATTATACACAACTATAAGCTGGGTCTTACTCTGCAGTGTTACAACATTGTTTGTCTGGAGCTACAATGCTGGGTGATTTTAATTAATTACATGAGCATAAAAGTGCCTTGTATGTTTCTCACCAAAACTTTATGAAAATAGATTGTTTCAACTATTTTTCCTGGAATATTTTGAACCAATTAAATGATTTTGCCAAAAACTAAAGAGTTCATGGCATTCTGTGATGGTCATGAATAGGTCAAGGCATCTGTTGCTCTGCTTAGCTGGCATGGATGGGATGGACTCCTTATCAGTCGGGTCTGAGGTATGCGCCCCAAGGCTTTTGCAATCTGGGCAAAGTCAGGACGATCAGCAGCACGGAAAGTCCAACAAGACATAAGAATTTCCTTGGAAGAAAGAAGGAATTGTTATGACAACATTCGTTCAAAAATATGAAAACAGAAAGTTTATGGAATTAAAAACTGGTGCCAAGTGGGATATTTTAAATATTACCCAGTATAACAAACTTAAACATTTAATGCCCCAAAGCATTGTAATGCACGCCTGTCTGCTACAGCCAAAGCGTTGGAAAGCGCGCCTCGATAGAACTCTCTTTAGAAACGAAATTAAAGAAAATGCGTGAAAAAAGGTATATTCTTCCGGCAATGGTGGCTGTTTCCCTCACTAGTGTTATCGCCCGATTTGCGAAGTTTTTTGGTAGTTTTTACGTTTTTTTATTTAAGATGCGATTTTGCTATACTTTTTTATAAAAATAATAGTACTAAACTACAGGTAAAATTAGTATTACACTCAAGACAGTCATTTAGAATTTAGATACGTAAAATAACCATTTTTATCCTAAAAAAAGAAGTCAGTATTACTATAATAACATAAATACATTTAACTCATTCGCTACTATTGCGACTGAATGCGACATACCCCCCTCGCTACTAATGCGCCCAAAAGCGCCATGGCGTCTAGCAACGCTCATGCATCACGCGACCTCGCGAGAAGCATCGTTACCGTGCGAATAGCCTTCAATAGCTCTCCGCTTTTTGAAAAGTAGAAACCTCGCTGATTTTGTTAAAAAAAAACGGATGTTTATATCATTTACGGTTCGAAAGTTGTGTGGCTTAGAAGTCTGACTATATTTGGTGAAATTTGAACGTGTGGTTTCTGAATATTGTGATGCAATGGCCTTTCATTTCTTGACTATTTAATTGCTGCTTCAACGTCTAATTATGCAGCAGTTAATAACTCAAACAATTAGGAAGAATAGACTTTGATAGTGATAACTGATATTACTGATAATAATAATAATAACTGATCCGAATCAAGCTAACGAGAGTGATGGAGACACTGACACTGTCTCTGAATCTTGGTCACACAAGTTGATCAGTTTTACAGACAAGCTATATAATTTTAATGAAATAATAGTGGAAATCATTTTCTCCCTACTGACAGCAGTCCCATAGACTACTTCAAGCTTTTCTTGAACTCTGCCATAATAGTTGTTAAATGCTGAAACAAACAACACGCGGAGCCGCAGCAAAGAGCCAGAAAGACACCTTGTGGAAGGAGGTTACTAATGAGGACATATAAAAATTCCTCTACATCAATATCATGATTAGAATCAAGTAACCAATTACAAAATTGAATTTGCCAGTGGATAAGATGTTTCTCAAGGTTTCAGGAGACAATAAAACAATAAAAAGTGATAAACAACGGTGGTAGATGCCCAAAAACAGTGATGTAAATTTTCAAAAAACACTTTTCCAGATTTATATAAAATACATTTGTGAATAAAAGTGCATCAACCTATACATTTTTTAAAAGCTCATCCAATTTTCTTTCTTTTGGTGCATGTTTTGTTATTTTAAATTTTCATTTAGATGTTTAAAAATATTTTTATTTAACATGGGGGTGCATGTTCTTGAGAGTAATCTCCCTTTGCTTAGTACTCCAGGGGGTGTTTTGGTTTTTGTGCTCAGTAGCGAATGAGTTAAGCAATTTTTTAAATTTCATAACCAGTTAATGGCAATACGGGGATTCCTTACAGCACTGAGGCGGAAGTTTTGCAAAAACCTTCTGGGGCATTAAACGTTAATACTTTGATTAAAAATTAGTAAAATCAAAGCCTTTTTCAAAACTAATTTGATGCGGTGAAACATGGTGAGTTTTGGTAGTCGGGGCATGTGTAGCTTACCTTAACTTCTCTTGGAGCTGAGACAGTGCTGAGAGACTGTTTAATTCCCCTACCCACCTGCCAGATGACAGTCTCACAGGGCTGACTACGGAACGGCCAATCGTTGCATAGCAGTTCGTACCAAACAGTCCTGGAGATAAAAAAAAAAACTTACAAAATATAATTCAAGTTTACAAGAAATAACAGAAAATCTAATAAGTAAGAATGCATTTATCAGCAGTTACTGAATGAAAACCAAACTTATAACTTCTTTTATATTTATAAAGGGCCCACTTTTTTTTACTATCACCTGTAAAAAGGTGAGGTTTTGTGTAAACGTCAGTAAGACTCAACTGATCCCTTTGCAAGCTTCATCTAGACACTAATTGGCCATGGCAGGAATGAGCGGCTCCTGTATTGGGTTCTTGAATTTATTTGCCTTTATTGCCTATCATGGCCTTGTCTTTGTCTAGACAGAAGATAATTCTAAGTGTTGCTGTTTGATCAGAACACGAATGTCCTATACTATACCCCTCCTGTTTTTTCCTATAGGTGTTCATCACATGCTCCTTTAATTCTGTTGAGTAGGATTTTGCTGAAAACCTTGCTTGGTAGAGAAAGCAAGGTGATTCCTCATCATTTCTTGTGTTGTGATTAAGTCTCCACTCTTAAATATTTTTTATTAACATCCCCTTTTTCCCATTCTTTAGGATGGGTTCCTGTGGACAGGATTTTGTTTAATATTTCAGAGAGTTGGTTAACTATTTCAATCTTCCATGTTTTAGGACCTCTGGTGGTATGTTTACTGCACCTGCTGCTTTACCTTCTTCAGTATTTCATCTTAGGTTATTTCCTTTATCTGATATCTAGTATACTTCCTGTGTTGAGAATAGAGGTGGGTCTGTTTAGAATGTCTTACAAATATTCTTTTCCTCTCTTAAGTATGTCATCTATGGAAGCTAGTAGTTTACTGTGTTTGTCCCGAAATGGTACATTGTGGTTTGATTTTTTTTTTTACCAAAGATTTAGGGATTTCATTCCATTGCTGGATATCTCTTTTATCTGTTGCATCTTCCTCCTGTTTTACTAGACAGTCATAAAATAATATTTATATATCAAAATATGGAGAAAGCGAATTGAAGTCACTGTGGTTCGCGTAAGTTTAGTCTCGTATGCTGCCCTGCATCTTAACGGTAACAACAAAAACGAACTCCGGGCTTATTGTTGCGGTTAACAGGTCCTGATTTATAAGGACTGATCCTGATCTGAAGACCGGCTAACCATTAACAACCTAAAAATATAGCTCATCATTTTCTGTTTTTGATATTTTGCTATGTCTCAAAGCTAATCAAGTATTTTTTTGTTTTTTTGGGCAAGGGCATAAAACCTGGTTAAAAGGTTCCTATAAATTTTTTTTTTAAAGTTATTTTCTTCCAGCTGCCATCTAAATACATTCAGGAATGTTAAACTAATTTGAAAACACAATAATAGACTGCAGGAATGGTTAAACAAGTGAAGTATGCAGCCACTCACCCAAAAGCAAAGAGATCTGACATTTTAGTGAAAGGCAAGTCAGTCTGGGCCTGTTGCATAGCTTTGAGTGAACGGATTATCTCTGGGGCCAGGTAACACAGCCAGCCCTTTGGCACACTCAGCCAGTTATCTTTCCTGAACGTAGACGAAATATTACTTAACATTAAATAATTTAAATTAATGGTAAAATGATAATTGCTTCTTAAATATGAATTTATTTAAAAATGTATTTTCTATTGTTATTTAATGACTCTTTAAAGTTTTATCAGAGAGAAGAAAAAAAAACTGTAAAAGGTATCAGTTGCTATTAAATTTAGAACTCAAATATCTAGATAAATTTCTGCAATCAAAGTTACTTACTTAGTACCCCTACACAATTTTGTCACATGAAAAAGGCCAAAATCAGTAATGATAACTTTCCCACAATCCACAAAAATATTTTTTGTTCTCAAGTCTTTATGGATAATACTTCTAGCATGGAGGTAACTCATGCCCTGGAAAAACAAAAATGTGTTCATTACTTTCTAAATTGCTTTTTGTAACAAAATTAAACCAGGCAAGACAAAAGATGTACCTTTACTTTATTAAGTGATGGACAAAAGTTATCATTAAAAAAAAGTGAGTCTATAAAAATAAGACCCCACACATATAAACAACCAACTGACACCAGTTTAGAGTACATTCTTATGAATTGCAAGCCCATCTTGTAATAATTTTAATATTCAAGTTTACATGCAAAAGAATAAAAAGAAAAGAATAAAAGAAATAAATTTTATACGCTTAAGTTAATGAATGCAAAATTGGAGATTTTTAATTTGTAACAATCCCAAGTAACACAAATTTTCAGACATGAAATCTTCAGATAAATGAATAAAACTATTGATATATCAACAACACTTCTATAAAGTAATTAATATTTTGTAAAAATCTATTTCCCCATCTATTTTACAAAGCACATATTAGCTCCACTGACCTGAGCTATCTGTGAGGCTACAACAATTGCCCTGTTAATCTTGAAGGTGTTCTTGTTAAGGTGTATCATGGTGTACAATGTCTGACCTTTACAAAAACTGAAAGTAAATGTAAAAGTGAAAGATAAGTAAATGACATATTTAATTTCCAATGATCATTGCTGCATGTTGACTGTTCAATATGTAATAAATAATGACCACAACAGGGAAAGCTTATTTCTAAATAACTTTTTTGGGAAGCAAAGAGTAACAAAAATTATTCTGTTTCTTTCCCATGCTGCTTGATGACTGTAGAAGATGTAATAAACTTTTAATATGTTAAAGCGCGATAATGCTTGCCTTGATAGAACTCTCTTTAGAAACGAAATTTTAAAAAATAAAAACTCTTCAGTGTGTGAAAAACGATGTTTTGGACTTCCGGAAATGGCAGCTGTTTCCCTCGCCAGTGTTATCGCTCGATTTGCGAAGTTTTGTTTTTTTCGAAGATGCGATTTTGCTGGATAGTACTAAACTACAGGTAAAAATAGTTTTAAACTCAATATGGTCTTTTGGATACATAAAATAACCAGTCAGTATGACAATAATAAGATAAATGGTTTTTATGCAATTTTTAAATTTCATAACCGGTTGATCACAATTTCTTACAGCACTGAAGCGGAACTTTTCCAAAAACCTTATGGCACAAGAAGAGTTAATAAATAATGACATCAAGGAAAGCTTATTTCTACATTTTCTAAATAACATTATTTTTTGGGATGGGGGTTGAGGGGAAATAGAAACAAAAATTATTCTGTTAAAATAAGTTTCATACTATTTCCTTTCAAAAAAATAATAATTCAAAAATGGTGTAAATGGAGATTTTATTTTACCTGTGCTGTCTAAATAGTACTTTATTAGTATAACAAAAAAAATATTTTTTTTAATTAATTTTTTTTAAAAACCAACTAAACTCTTTTATTTTATATACATTTTGTAAAATAAGCAGCAAATATATAATAAATGTTTGATTTTGTTTAGATTTTGTCTGATACTGCTTTTATCCTAATTAACAAAATCCAACTTTAACTCTTAAAGCCCCAAAGGGTGGTAATCCGCACCTCGTCTCAATAGCTGAAGCACGGTATGGCGTGCCTCAATAGAACTCTCTTTAGAAAAGAAATCACAAAAAATAAAAACTCTTCAATGTGTGAAAAATGATGTATTCGACTTCTGGTAATGGCGGCCATTGCCCGCGCTAGTGTTATCACTCAATACGTGAAGTTTTTGGTAGTGTTAACGTTTTTTGTTTTTTTTGAAGATGTGATTTTGCTATACTTTATTATAAAAATAATAGCGCTAAACTACAGGTAAAAATATGATTAAACTCAAGATGGACTTTTGAATACGTAAAATAACCATTCTTATCTTAAAAGATGAAGTCAGTATAATAATATAAATGAATTTTACTCAATTTTTTTTATTTCATAACCAGTTGAATTACGGGAAATCCTTACAAGAATGAAGTTTATTGAAATCCTTATGGGGCTTTAAGAGTTAGTTAATTTCACCCTAGAGCTGTATTACAAATTCATGTCATCTTTCAAAAAGAGTGAAAATGCAAATATGTTACCTTGTGACTATTGCTAATCTTGGTGGTGTCATACATGCACCCATAAATAATACTAAATTTTCATGGCGTGTTTTCCTTAAAATAGCCAGCTGAAACAAAAATTAAAGCAGGATTGTATTACTAAAAGATTTTTAAAATAATTTTCTAGATTATAAGTTAACATACTGGTATACCAATTTATACACCCTTACGAGATTTATAAATGCAGTCTGACTTAAATTAAAATAGCGATGAAATAATACAGGCTATTAATAAATGTATTTTTATTTTTTGTATAAATGTACATAAGTAAAGTTTGAAAACTGCTTGGTGCTGAACAAAGAATTCATTTAAAATAATTACCTCCAATTTAAAAGCAGCTAATTGAGCCTCATTGTCTGTACTTCCACCTGTGTCTAGCAGTTTAATGGCAACATCACCATGCCACAAACCCCTGCCAGAGAGATAGCAGAAGCTCAGCAATGATTTTACACATCATTAATAACTAATACAATAATTTGTAGCAAGGTTGTGTTTACGAAAGAACTGCTTAATAAATTAAAGCCTAGTGTAAAATTCCTGACTTTAAAAAAAAAGGTTTCATGTTTTTGGAGCTTTTTTAAAATTGTTAATTTTAAAAACAAAACTACGCACTTATATACAGTTCCGATTCTTCCTTTCCCTATGGCTTCACCAACATGGAGATCATTGAATGGAATATCCCATTCTTTCATGGTTGCAGCAAGCTAATCAAAAACACAAAATGGGAGAAACAATTGAATGATAATTTTTTTTTAACAAATTAACAGAAATTCAGGAAGCAAACGATTCAATAAAGTAAAACCTACTTTAAAAATAGTTGCATTTAGTGAGTACTCACGCTATTCTGTCTGTTCCAGCTAAAAGGGTCATCTTGGCTATCTACGGAGTCCACTCTGCCTGGCAAAGTGTGCTCATACATGTTGCTCTGAAATATCAAATTAACAAACCATGTTCACAACACAGGCTAGACCTAAAATTCAAAGGTACAATGGTATTATTTTTCTAATATAATCCCTATACTTTTGAAGTAATATTGCAAGCACTCAGAACTAAAATTTTTAATGAAGTTTATATATATTCCTTTTACCATTTAAAAAAGTATCTATAAAATTCAAATAAACTCATAAGATGCCATTAATGTCAATTTGAAAGATTCTAGAAACCAGAATGCCTATTGGGAAGAATAAATGCATTGAAGCATTTCCTTCATCCTATAGATGTTTTTACACTAGTTATGATTAAATTATTTGTATACAAAATTAGCTATTCATCTCCAATGAGATCTTCTACCCCTTCCACTTCACAAATTGATTGATAATTCTGGATTGAAATTTAGGTTTTTCTTGGAATTCTATTATAACGACTGCATAGACCCCCTCAGTGTACATATATATATACTAAGGTTGTTAAGACCGCTCGTTTTTGAGGACCGACTAACCGTTCAAAATAAGACCGGTTAACCGCTCGTCCTTATATCCCTAATGTTTTGAGACCCATTTGAGAACTAACAAATGATGGCATTAAAGCCCCCCCCCCCGCTTGCGTTCAGCTCTTTCCGCATTGCCCTCAATTCAAAGCATTTTTTTAAATCCAAAAAATTAACTAAACAGTGATGGTTAATTGTCTTTTTTATATTTTATTTTGGGTACTCGTAGTTCACCGGTCTAAATAAGAGGACAGGTTCAATCGTTCGTTAAAGTTAGCAAAGTTTTTTCATTAGTTTCAAAACCCAACGCCTCGCCCCGTCCGTTGTGACGTCATGTTTACCTCTCTTGTGTGTGATGCCGATCAACTCGCATATTAAAATTAACTCTTAAAGTCGCAAAGCGTCGTAATGCGTCTCTTCCCGCTATCCCTAAAGCGTCATGATGCGTCCCTAGATACAAATCTCGTTAGAAATGAGATCTCTGAAAGTAAAAACTCTTCAATGCTTGAAAAACGATGTATTTGAGTTCCGGCAATGGCGGCCGTTGCCGGCACTAGTGTTATCGCTCGATTCGCGATGTTTTTTGGTAGTTTTAACGGGTTTTTTTTCGAAGATACGTTTTCGTTATACTTTATTACTAAAATAATAGTACTAAACTACAGGTAAATATTGTTTCAAACTCAGTACGGTCTTTTGGATGCGTAAAATAACCATTCTTAGCCTTAAAAATGAAGTCAGTATGACAATAATATTATAAATGGATTTTACGCAAATTTTTTTATTTCATAACCGGTTGATCGTAATACGGGAAATCCTTACGGGACTGAGGTGGAAGTTTTTTGAAAACCTTCTGGGGCTTTAAGAGTTAATAATATAATAAAATTATAAAGCTACGGAGTAAACTATCATAGAATGGAATTTATTTAAAAAAACATTATTTTTCGATCGTCAACTCGCCAGAGTAATTGAAGTCAACTCGCCAGAATAATTGAATTTTTGCGACGCACACGTTCCCCCTCCCCGTTTTTTTCTGTTCAAATAGGGTTTGAGCTACACTCGGCGTACTATTACTACTATTAATGTGGTAATCAAATGCCTTTGACTAGCAGGAAAACTGTCACTAAAAGACCGAACTCGAATTTGTGGGCCGATTAATCGCCCGGTATCTTTGCTACGTCTTTCAAATACCTCTCGTAATATAGGTACATGTACTTCACTAAGCGGCGTGCGCCGATAAGTTTTTGAATGCCTGAAACTGAAACAGACTATAAACCGGTGATCAATGCGGATAGGTTACGGGGTCATATGCTTTTATAGCTTTCTTTGTCTTTATAAGAAACAGACTATAATTAATATAAATAGAAACAGCCTCGGCCTTGACCGTTGTTGACATCAAACGCGCAATGTGTTAGCTCTCGTACAGTCACCGCGACAAAGCGAGAGGGGGAGGCGCGAGGCGCGTTACCGCTTGTGTTGTTTTTTTCACTACGTTATCGCTAGGTTTTTTGTTTGTTTTTTTTTTTTTTTGTTGTTGTTGTTTTCTTTTGGGTTACACGGTCATACGGTCCTGAATAAAGATGACCGGTCGCTTAGTGAAGTACATGTACCTATATTACGAGAGGTATTTGAAAGACGTAGCAAAGATACCGGGCGATTAATCGGCCCACAAATTCGAGTTCGGTCTTTTAGTGACAGTTTTCCTGCTAGTCAAAGGCATTTGATTACCACATTAATAGTAGTAATCGCACGCCGAGTGTTGACATCAAACGCGCAATGTGTTAGCTCTCGTACAGTCACAGTGGCTCGACAACTAACCAGCTGGATCTTGGTATCGCTTTTACTCACCGCGACAAAGCGAGAGGGAGAGGTGCGTTACCGCTTGTGTTGTTTTTTTCACTACGTTATCGCTAGTTTTTTTTTTTTTTCTTTTGGGTTACACGGTCCTATGGTCCTGAATAAAGATGACCGGTCCTGGTCTGAGGACCGATTAACCGGTTAACTGTTAACAAGCTTAATATATACATATAACTTTAGCGCTGAAGCATGGATTTTAGGCTATAGCCTAATTTGCTAAAGAACTTTAGTTCTTTTAAGTCAGTATTTTTTTCAACACTGATAAAAAGAAAGCAGCTTGTCATATCCAAAACATAGTTTTAGAAAAAGAGCTTTGTTTTCCAGATAATCAAACAATTTATCAAAAGGTCAACACCAAGAATGAAAGAATGTTATAATTTGACAATACGTAAGCAAACTAATTTCTGAAGATATAGCTAAAAATGAATCTGCTGAGAATTTTATTTGAGCATAAGTTGGATACTTCAAACTGAGAATGTATTAGCTGTCAAAAATATTAATAACATAATAGGCATTAAATAAAGAAATATTTAAGAAGAAATTAATAATGCATTTTAAAATGCTATTGAAATACATAATGAGTCAAAAAAAATTTTTTTTCAAGGAAACAAGATACTGACTTCAATAATATTTAAAATTATATTTGCTTGAGTTCATGATAAATTACACATTTATTAAATTTTTATACATTAGACTTCCCTACTTAATTTTTTTTTAAATGAAAATAAGTTTAATTTTTTTTCTTTTTAACATCTGATAGCTAAAAAACAATAGATTAATCATAGCAATTTTAATGAAATGAAAGTATGCATTACTTTTTGCACTTCTAAGTTTACAATTTTGAAAAGTTATGACTTTCCTTTAAATAGGTAGATTTTAAACATATTATGTTATTGACTCTTTGCAAGGGTACTAGAAAAATAGTGTAAAACTGAAAATTCAATTATTTGTTAAAAGTGAATATAAAATTTCAGACACTAAGTGAGTTCTAATTATGCAATATCTAGATCAGTTTTTATGAAAATGGTAGCAATGAATCTGACAATCAGACATAGAAATTTAATTAAAAAAAAAAAACTTAACCACAAATGCTTGTCTACATAAATAGTAAGAGGAGGTAGAAAATTGTATGTGTAAAGGTGATTCAAGCAGAGAAAAATTTAAAGGGTAAGATCTCTGCCAAATTTAAAACATAACAGCTCAGTTAACATACTAAATTTATACACAAGTAAGGAGAATAATAACTTACATCAATTAATGTTTTCTCACTGTCATTAGATGTGTTGGTACTCACAACATCTCTGCCAAAGGACCAAACAAAAATCAAATGAGGGGAAAAAATGAAAACAAGTCATAATTATGAATTTTGTGTGTCGCTATTTCAATAATGAAAGTGTTTACTCAAGTAGATCTTAACTTAAATGGGAAATTATTTAAGCTTAACAATAATTCATATTTATTTAAGACATAACTCTTTCAAAATATGTTTTTTCACAGTTCTTACATGTCAGGGGAGTTTCTTCCCACCGTCTGACCATAATCAGCAGGAAGAGTGGAGACAACATCAGAAACATCTGGTCAAGAAAAAATGTCAGGCGTTTAAGTTTTTAATATTTGGCATGATCAGAACCTTTCATTCCTGTTTGTCAAAAATACTTTAGAAAACTAATTCAGGATGAGAGCATGTAAAAAATGCCACCTACCAAACTCACATTATGTTTCTGTTCTAAGTTTCTTTTCTATTTTCCTGTTATAGTAGTTAGTTTTTAATTAGCTTATTACAAGCCTTCACAGCTTGTAACATTCTTAAACAACTCACGTGTATTTCCCCTACAGTAAACAGTCATATAACCTGAATTCAAAGTAATGTAATTTATAGCTAGCAGACAGCAAATTGAGCAAATAATGCATACTGCTAACCAAGAAATTTTTTATAAAGGTTTATAATTTAAACTGTACAGTTATTACTTCAAAGGTGTTTTTGTTTTAAAGTGCATACAAATGTTTCTTTAATGTGGACATTGTTTAATAAACAAATTGAAAAAAAAAATATATATCCTTTCATTAAAAGCTTAGAATAAATAGGAATATCTATCATTACAATTATCGTTGGGAAAAAAACTGAAATAATAATTTGTAAACAGAACTCACCTGGAAAGTTGAACTGCATGTGACCACAGGGAGATTGAGCAGGAGAAGGAGATGTTATAGTATCAGAGGATGTCTGGGGGTACGCAGGAGATGACGGGGAAGAGGAATTACAAGAAGATGTGTTAGAACCAGAGTCAGGGGGATGACCACCAGGAAAACTTGGCATTGATGTTACTGGCTTAATGCTCTCATAATCTTTAGCGTGTGGACTAAAGATATTAGTCTTTGTCAAGCGACGCTGAGACATGGGCGAATCTGCAAATATACAACAGCAGGATGCCAAATATTTTGCATTCATTCATTAAAATAAAACATTGCAAAAAATTTATTTTTTTTAATTTGAGGATATTAAAAATTAATCTCTGTTTTCCCAGATAAAATGGGAATAGCAAGGTAAATTTTTTCATAAATAAAATACTTTTAAAAGAAAAAAAATGTTGTTTTACATTTCTCACCTTGCCAATCAAGCAGTAAATCTACAGCAGCATCTGAAAGACCGCAGGTAGGAGGAGCACGTTGGGCACAATCTTTGTGAAATTTTTTCCTAACAAATAGGAGTACTATTGTGATTTATGTTTTTAAAAAGAAATAATTTAAATTTTAAAAAAAATACATTTTCTATTTACTTAATACACTAGATGTTCCAATTACATAATATCTCTAAAAATATATAAATTCATTTAGAATATGAAAAAAAATAATTTTAGTTGTTTGCATTAAAAAAATATTTGTCTAAATGAAACTGAAGTTACTTATGAATAAAAAAAAGATTGCAATTATTTTTTTTTTAAATACTTTTATAACAAATATTAGCTTAAGTTATTTATTGTAAGTCGATAAAACTGTTGAAGGAAGCTGATAAGAGGCCACAAACTTGGGCAAGCTTTTTTAAGACTTTAACAGCTGCAAAATAAGTTTCTAAATATCCAATGTGGCCATTGATGAAATGTTGTTTTAAATTTTTCATTAGTTTTTTTTAGAAATAAATTAAATTAATAGATGATTCATCTCTGATTAACACACAAATAAATGTATACAGTCTAAATATATAACCTTTAAATAGGTTAGCTAATACAGGTGTAGTCACAAGGCAATCAACATTCACTAGTTCTAAATGCCTTGACAAACAGCAAGGAGAGAAGACTTATGAAGAAATGCAGCATAGGTCAAAACTACCAGTACTGAAATTCAAGTATTATTTTTAAAATCTAAATGCCTTTCTTCAACTGTGCATACATTTAGTTGCCATTGGGCCATAGAAGCAAAAAAAAAAGGTTAATGAGTTGAGCAGATGTTGAAAAAGATTCGCTCCACAGATGAACAAAATATTTTAAGCTAAGTTGAGAAAAATACACTGGTAAACTGAAATGGTAACTATAAAACATTTAGAAAAATTAAATTTTTGTGATAAGTTAAAAATACAGTGCTTTGATCAACTTGTATGTTAATGCCACATTTTTCATAATGAACATATTCCTAATTTAAATAATAGATGTTCATACACCAAAGCCAGAAATTTTAACAGCTCATAAAATAAGATCTTCCTAGTTTTCCCCAGCATAATATGGTATGAAACTATGTGAAGTTTATCTATGTTTCAGGTGATTTTGATGGGGGTAATATGCATAAGGGGGGCTCGGTGGTCTAAGTAGTAGCGCGCTGGACTACCATTAGAGGTCAATGAAACTTGTGAACGCTACTTCACTTGCCCCCATAGACCATCATGGTCTGCAAGGGATCCAAAAAAAAAAAATATGCATAACCTTTACTGGTGATAATAAAATGGTTTCTTGTAAAGCACTAATTATCCATGCTAGTCTAGCGTCTTCAAAGCACTCTGAATTTCTGATCTTAGTTTAATTTTTTTTAAGTCATTAGATTTTTCTTTAAATGTTTATTAGTCAAGACACTCTGATTGGAGAAGAGTATTCCATGACTTTGGTGCAGCTGCTTCAAAGCATGCACTACAATGGATGTCTTCTTTCTGCGTACATCCTCACCAAGAACTGGTCCCTGATTACCTTTTCTATAGACACATTTCATTTGATACAATAAAAGTCACAGCAATAAATGCATTTACTGTTTTACTTGAAGTTAAGTTTAAAAATTCCTCGTAAGAATTGTTCAACATTGCAACATCAGCAACCATCATTTTCATTTGTTTCCTTACCTATGATTTAATTTTTATTTTTGTGCCTGTTGAGCTCCCATTTCCAACAATAACTGCCCCAAAAAACATATTTAACAATCTAGGGATAAGGTGATGAATGAAGCTGTTGACAACCACACATACAAGTTAAAGATGCAAGCATTTCAGTAATGTTAATTTTGATGCACTGAACTTTCAAGATTTAAAATAAAGTGTTCAGACTAAGCTTGTCATTGGAAAACTTCATCTTTTATATTAACAGAGAAAACAAAAAAGCTAAGTAAAAAATATTTTGGTAACTCAAATAAGTACAAACTAATTACTTATATTCATCTATTTATTCAATACCCTTTAATAGAATCATGTCTATATACGTTCAGATTGCTTCTTTCAAATCAAATTGTCCAAAAGTGTACCAAATAAATTTTCAGTAAGTGATATCTCTATGTTGATACTGCACCTATAATTCATTAACATTCCTGTCACCCTGCTAAGATTTGAGTTGAAAAGTTTTCTTCACTAAACGGATTTAATAATCATACCAACACCAAAACTTACAAAAGAAACATTTTGTTTCGCCTGGTAATATCATGGTATGAATACTTACTTGCAATTTGTACAGGTTTTCCCACGAATGGCAAACTTAGAACACACATCACAGGGGGCTAACACAAACACTGATTGAGTACATCTAGAGATGATTCAGGAATGTGGAGAGAGAGACAACAAAATGGAGATACGATATCAAACATAAAGCGTGCCAGCAAGTACAGTGTTAAGAGGAACTGAATATATATTGGATAAAGGTGACTATGTATATGACCAACTTCATATCTATTGAATATTTGATTTTGCATGGCCAAACAAGCTTTTATAAAATATGCAGGGTTAAAACAGCTCATCAGCTTGAAAAAAAAATATTTGGATTTAAATACAAGAAAAATACTTAAGCTATATTTGAAAAACATTTCTTTGTGTTAATTAATATTCATATTTTTAAATGCTGAATTGATTCTCATTTATTGAAAAGGTTTAAATTTAAACTTTTAAAAATAAAAGATGACACTAAATGAGCCCTGTGTATAAACGGCAATCATAGCCATTTGATGTGTTTTAAAAATGAAGCAGCATTATTCATTTTCAAACCTAATAGATTTTTCCTCATTTTTAAAACTTGAAACGCTATGTCTTTTTAATTTTCTGTTTACAATAAAATGATAATTAAAATATTGATTAAATATAACGACAGACAGATTAAAACATTCATTTTGTTGCTTCAAATATATCAAATTGTTTAGGTTTGTACTTAGATATTTGTAATAAAACATATGCTTTTTCTTTACATTTCTCTAGAGAGTCAATTTTTTTAAATTCATAAGAATAAGCGAATATTTATATTTTATAGTTTCTATGTTTTAAAATCTTAATTGACGGCAGTGGTATTTTGCACTTTGGTTGGAGGACCACAGCAGCAAAACAAGTATATGAAGTTTTGCATTTAGTAAATCTACATCCTTATGCAAATACTTCATGAATGAATGAAGCAAAAGTTTGTCTCTATTAACTCCTTTTTTTTCTTCTAATTTTTCTTTTTCCCCTTTTGTTATTTAAAAAAAGACAAAGAGAACCTGATATTTTCAAAATGCATAGTTAACACTGTGAGAAACAGGTGCTTATATGTAAGTAACTTGGATATATATATAACTTGGATTAATACAAATAAAAGAGATTAATAAGATTATTTCCCTGAAAACTTTGATGTTTAAAATAACATCCAGACTTTAATTTATGATCAATAGAGTTAAAAAATATTTAAACTAAACACCATGAGAATAATACTAGATAAAATACATTTGGAACTAGAAACTGCTTTTTTTTAATGTTTAGCAGACAGTAAAAAGAGATATTACCCTGAGAGAAAGGGAGAGGGTAAAAAGCTCAATGAACAATTAGTGGTGTAGAAGCAGAAATGATGCATGTGTATTGTGTAGACTAATGTACAGGATTTTTGAAGTGCTACATGGATATGATACAGAAAAAAAAAAGTAAGGGACTCTAGCTGTGGCATGCTTTTACAGCTAACAACAGATTAGTGGCATTATATAATCGCTGGGAGAACAGGCAAGAGGAGGGGAGATAAACACAAGGCAAGGTTCATCTGCTCCAAAGAATGCTCTCCCTTACTTGCAGTCTTTGCATTTGTAGCCCAGAATCATCTGCTTATGGCAGTAGTCACAAGTGGTGATCTTAAAAGTGTTTGCAAACCTTGACAAGCAATAATAAACTATCATATAATCAACACAATCTTGACAAGAAATAACAGTAGTCCAGCAACAGTATTAAGACCTGTAAAATTACAGTCTAACTCTATAAGTGAAAATTTATTTTTATTTAGAACATACTTTGAGAAAATATTTATTTTGCTTTATGTGCACAATGTAAGTTCTTCATTCTTGTATTGACAGTCTTTTAATACAACTTGTAAAATATTCCCAACTTTATTTAGGTGACATATGCTCTTAGGTATATATGTCTAGCTCAAGACCCACAGGCCACATTCGGCCCCCTGAATATCTATTTTTGGCCCACGGAGTCTTAGCCAGAGTTTGATTATCTCAGGCCTGGATTTGCAATCAAATATAAAAGCTGTAAAATGAGTGGATGTTTTGTCAGCGCTGTACACCAGCTACATTCCTTGCTCATTTTGGATTCACGTATAAGAAATGAAACAGTATTGTTCCCAGTTATAACTTCATCAAGTCTAAACTAATTGAAAATGCTGTTCAAGAAGCAGGTTTCTACTGTCACACTGATAACATCCCACTACTGCATCATGCAGTAAGAGTCACTCTGTGTTTAGGTCCTCAAGTCTGAAGGTATAATTTTGAACGTGACCTGCCAAAACAGCCCTGGACAAAACTGCACCAGATAAATTGTTTACATTTTTTTTTTCACAAAATGTAAATTTTTTGCATTTTAACCTTTTGTCAACTTTTTCACCTTTTAAGAAAGTGGTGATGTTGTAAAACTATTAATTGTGATATATCATTTCTTCTCAACAAAAAATTGTGACGGCACCATTTAGAGTAACTGTTAAAAAAAACAAATTACACAGACTATTTGTGTAAGGAAACAATAAATTAAAGCTTTATTATCAACTAATACAAATAATGGTAGACGTTTCGGCTCATGCCTTCATCAGTACAAAAACAATTACATGTACTTACATATATATTAAAATTAAAACATATTAAAGTCTATGTGATAAAATGAAAAGAAATGAAAGACAAAAATAAACACGGACATAGAATATAAGAAAAAGGAGGAAGTTGAAGTATCTAAAGTAACAGTGAAAACCACAACGGGAAAACGATTTTGCAGTCATGTAAAATTGTGGATTTGGTTAATTCCATATGGAGCCAACGTACCAAATCGTTTTATGAGTCTATTTTCCATGTGGACTCTATCATGGGTATTGGTTGCATATAAAATACCAGTAACTACAATATCCAAAATGCCATCGTGGTCAACACTGTTAAAATGTTTAGACACAGGACACTGAGCCTGTTTATTTATATTGTACAGGTGTTCTCTAAACCGATCTCCAAGACGACGACCTGTCTCACCCACATAAATTTTTTTACATCTCTTGCAAATAATTGCATAAATCACGTTGCGACTGGTGCAAGTGAATCCATCTTTTATTAAGAATTGTTCAAGAGGGAAAGAAATTTTGTTAATTTCAACCACATATGGACAAGTATTGCAACGGTTACGGTTGCAACCTTTTGTTCCAATATGTGCTTTCATTGTGGGAAGGTGACTTCTTACAAGTATGTCTCTGAGGCTTTTATCTCTCCGGAAAGCAAAAAGAGGAGGTTTTTTGAAGACCTGCTGAGTTAGAGGGTCAGCCATAAGGATTGATCGGTTTTTGAGAATCACCTGGCGGGCCTTAAAATTATGGGGATGGAAAGTTAAAACAAATTTGCATCTATCACATTGATCGTGAACAGATGATGTAAATGTGTCCTGTCTGGTCATGCCTTTAATTCTATTGACAGCTGATGTTAAGATTGTTTCCGGGTATGACCTCCTTCTAAAAAAGTCCAGCATCTCATCACTTCTTTCCAAGAAGTCTGCCTCATCACTGCAGAGTCTTTTAAGTCTTAGTAGTTGTGAAAATGGGATAGAGTTCCTACACGATTGAGGATGGGACGATGTATATAGAAGGAAACTATGGCTGTCTGTAGGCTTGTAAAAGATGGATGTTGATATTTTGTTTTCTTTTAATTTTATTTGTATGTCCAAAAAGTTAACAGTACTCCTATGAATAGTTGATGTGAATTTTATTGAAGGATGGAAGCCACCAATGAAGTCAATAAAATTTTGCAATTGCTGCATGTCCATTTTGGTTATTCCAATACAATCGTCGATGTATCTCTTGTAGTACTCTGGACAAATACCTTTGTAATTTTTATTCCATAGGTGTTCCAAATGGCCCATAAATATGCATGCATAACTTGGTCCCATTTTTGTTCCCATGGCAACTCCACTAATTTGATCAAAAAACTGTCCGTTGAACTCAAACGAGTTTAAATTTAGGACCAGCTCGGTCAATCGTAGTATGGCACTTGCTGGGAACTTAAGATTTGCCTTCTTGTTTAGAAAAAAGGAAATTGCAGAGAGGCCATCAGCATGTGGAATTGACGTGTACAATGAAGAAACGTCCATTGTAAATAGGAGGTGATCTTCATCCGGTAAAACCAAGGAATCCAGTGATTTTAGCATATGGCTAGTGTCCTTAATATATGATGGTAAATTTTCAACTATCGGTTGGAAAACAGAATCCAAAAAATCAGAAATTAATTCAGTAGGACAAGAGCAGGCGGAGACAATGGGTCTTCCTGGGTTTCCCAGCTTATGTATTTTAGGTAACAAGTATAAGCATGGCTTACCTAGATCACTATCATAAATGCGTAAATTTTTTGCAGAGGGTGGTAATTGGCCACAATCTATAAGTTCTTCAATAGTTTCCTTAACAATTTCATTATTGGAAATTATGGGATCGTTTATCATCGGCTTGTAAAAAGTTGTATCGC
>MUZC01004555.1:125653-143406 GCA_002072015.1 Radix auricularia | reverse complement strand
AAAAAAAAAAAACATGACGGCGGCGGGATTCGATCCCGCTATCACTAGTGTCATATCATTGCAGAGCAACCAGACTATCACTTGATCTAGCGAAGCTGATGAGAAAGAGTAATTTTTTAAAATTATAACTGTTTTTCATTTAATGGCTCAATCTAGATTTTCTTTTAAACCTTTAAAATTCATTAATAAACGTATCTAGTGATCATGATATATCATTATGAGAATTATGGTTTAGTATTTAAGTATTAGTAATAGCATAATTGAAAATACAGAAAATTGTTTACGACTTGTCGTAACTTGTCGTAACGGCAGACAGCCCGGTCGGATGTTGCTGGCGTTACGACATGTCGTAGCACCAGCCACATCCGCGCGGGTTGTCTGCCGTTACTTTGTCGTACGTAGCAGTAGACACTCCGTTAAAAGTAAAGTTGACACTTTCTGGGTGGAAAGATGAGCATAAGACATAAGACTCATTTTGTCCTTTAATGAGATCATTGCTTAAAATATCGATAAAGGAAATAATAAGACACTCTACTAAAAAAATGCATTTTCGGTGACTTGAAACCGCAAGAGGTAAATATAAATAAGGCAACTTAAACATTACAATCCATTATGATCATCAATTTCAATTTGTTCATTGTTAACAGCTGAGACTGAGTTGACATTTGATAACTTTTGAGTTCATAAATTTGTGACAAAGTAGTGATTTACGGACTATTAGGTTAAAAAGTGCAGATACTAACCTCTGCATCTTTTATCTCTTTTTGCGTTATTTTGTCCGTAGACGCACACTGTGTTCTTAATTCCTGCAGATGTTGAGAAGTCAAGTCGATCATAGATTGGTTGGTCGTGCAAGAATCTATTGCATTGCGAAGAGCCTGCTCTGAATTTGGGTCTGATGACATTTTCGGAGCGCTGAAAGTCTACAACTACAAACATTCGTGTTCATTTATATTTACTAAAACATTATGGCATGATATTAACTAAGAAGGAAGCCTAAATAATGTATGTTTATGTTAGTCAGCAATCGTAGTTTCCCGTCTTCCGCCATGTTGAAAACGCATTTAGCTTCCCGTTCTCATGAGATTTCGTTCGTTACTTCGCATTCGGCGCAGTTTAGTCAACAATTACAAATTTGAGACTTAGCAATATTTCAAAAGTGGATCTTTATATAACTTCCTCATTCAGAAATTTATTACACATAAATTTACTCATTCGAACATAAATTTATATTTATCGTTTATCATTGACAATTCATTAGAAAATTTAATATGAAATAAAGACGAATGAGACTATTCATGGTTTAATAGTGTCAAGAATTTAAACTTATTACGAATTGGTTTAAAAGCTTAAAATATTCCCGGGAATATTTGTCAACATTCAGCATTCAGAAATTACAGCACCAAACATAATGACTGACAAAGCGCTACATTCACCCAATCTCCCTTGGTAAATAATAATAAAAATATCATTGTTTAAAAAATTCCAAAGCTAGATCTGCATACATTGAAAGTCCTAATATACACTTAGTCACTAATAATAGTCTTAGTCCTAAGACCTAACTTAGTACTCTTAGTCTTAGACTTAATGCCAACTTAGTACTTAGTCATAGTCATAGTCTATAGTATGTGATTTCAATTTCTGTAACGTATGTACAGTACATTGAATATCGGTGTTTGGGGGAGGGAAGGTGTCTCTTCTCATACGCTTGTGTCCCTATGGTACTATGAAGCATGTAGGCTTCTTTTCATATCATGTCATATGAAAAATCAAACACCACTTCTCTTTTCTGCCCTCTGCCTCTACTTCTAGTCTCTAGCCCTATTGCTGTTCCCCCCCCCCTTTCCTATCTCGATCTCAACATTGTCTTTGATAGTTCCGTGCCTACTTCACTACTATCCCTAACTGGCAAACTCCGTAAGTCAAATTTTTTTTTGGGTCCCTTTGAGTTCAACTTTTAGAGAGGTCTGACTGTATATTGATGATACATTTCTGATGTTATTTATTGACTTTATTAAAATAAAATTAAATATAAAAATCAACATTTACTTTTTGTTTTAAACAATGAAAAGCCCTCTTGTAGCGAATCAGCGAATGCTATTAAAATAACATCCAGCTTCTTTGTTTATTAAAATCTCTTTGTTTTTCAACCTAAACAAGACTATCTTAATTAAGACTTAATGACTCATTTAGCTTATACACTCTGACCTTGCTAAGTCGTAAACTTCCCTATGACAAAATTAATTGTTAGTTCCCGGCCTAATTCCATAAGATTTATGTATTTTATATCTCCTTTTTTGGCTTCCAACCTCCCTAAGTCAAATTTGTCAAGGGTAATTGGGCGGTAAAAGAAAAAATTCTTACTCCCCCATCCCACTGGGGAGGGGGGGGCTTTCTCAGTGGTGTTGTTATGTCAAAGCTAAGTCAGCTTCTTTCATATGAAACATTAAACACCAACTCTCCTTCCTGTCAAGACTTTCTCACTGGTATGGCACCCCCTCCTCCTCAATATAAACATTCATTGTCTTTGATTAATTTGCTCCTATTACACTAGATAGCACTGAAAGAAATGAAAACATCTGACCAAATTTTGTTTAAAAAAATAATAATATATAATAATCAACAAACTTACCTATCTGATGTCATAGTCATATTTTAATAAATATATTTTGTAATTAGAGAAACCACTATATGTCAACAAAATACACACATTAGTGCCACACACAATATTCACTCTGCATCAATTTAAACATCTTTTGAGAGAGCCTTTTTGGAGTATCCATGCTTAGTACAAACCTTGTCATCATTTCAAAAACTTTGAAAAATAAACTTCTTACTTAAGAAATTTTCAGTACTTCTTAACAACTTGCAAGGGATCAACGCACAAATATTAGAATGTAAATTTTGTACGTTTAAAAAAACCCAGGAAGATTAAGATTTATATGCTAAATGACAATTTTCAAATTAATCATTATTTGAGAGTATGTCAGTATTTTTTTGAAACAATTGGACGCACACAAATGATTCTTTTATAAAATGAGTACTATATTTTTTAAATTCATGTATGTGTGAAATAATTGTATGTAAAATCTGATTATTTCAGGGTTGAAAAATATAGACCCAAGAATCTTGATGATCTTATCTCTCACAAAGACATTATAAATACAAGTAAGACTGGCGTATATTACTGTATATCATTCAATTTTTTTTTAAGGCAATCATTCCTAACAGTATATGACAGATGATATACTATCTATATCATTGAACCAATTAGTTTTGTCCAGATTTTTATTATATTAACAATTGGCTACCCTATACTATCTTGCGGAGGTTAATTGTGAAATACAAAAAAGTTGGGTGAGTAGTCTCCCATAGTTTTTCCCGCACTCACCCCNCCCCCCCCCCCCCCCCCAATTAAAACTACAATGTAAAGAGGATATATACTCACCTTTAACCCTGTAGATGGTACCTTTCTTGTTCTGACTCATTTTTCACAGTGCAGTGGGCGGTGTTGGTTAATAATACAATTTTTTTGTTATAATACAAACATAAATTCTGATTATATGTGGTTTTGAGGAAAATGAGCTCTTATTGAAAAAACTAAATTTCTAGAGCGTAGAAGTAGTACTCTGCAAGAATGGTAGATCACTATTTTAATTATGATTGATGTTTTTATGAGTCCCCATACAATTACTAAGGGAAATCTGACTGATCTGAAATATAATCCCTCATACCAGACAGACTCTAAAATTGCTCTATTAATTAATAATTCTTGCAGTCAGTTTTAAAAATTCTCTTGGTTTGTTTTGCTTTTCATTGGGTGATGCTGTTGGGTAGTTAAGTGCAAGTTTTCTCTTGTAGTGTTCAACTGAAGTGAATTTGCATAATGCACAAAATACCCTGAAGTGTAAGGAAATAAATAGATGGTAATGAGACTTTTCCACTCAGGTTGTTTTGTTTTGCAAAGTATTGTTTAAATCATTTCAGGAAAGCAAAAACTGATTCTCATTTGCACAGTATGGATTACTGCAATTCTCTTCTGTCAGGTGCGCCAAAACAATGCATTGAAAAACTACAGAGAGTTCAAAATTCAGCTGCAAGATTAGTTCTAAGGGCAAAAAGACATGACCATGTTACTCCGCTACTTTACTCTCTTCATTGGCTACCTATACAAGCCCGAATTGATTACAAACTGGCCGTTCTGTGTCACAACTTCTTTTCTGACTCATGCCCTTCATATCTTACTGAACTTTTGTCAGTCTACTCACCAAGTCGTCAGCTACGCTCCTCTGCGGATACACGCATTCTCTGTGTTCCTAAGATAAGAACTAAAACATTTGGCGAAAGGTCATTCTCCTTTTGTGCAGCCAAACAATGGAATTCTCTTCCATTACACATCCGTAGCATTTCAACTGCTAAGTCATTTAAGACTGCACTTAAGACACATCTTTTTAAAATTTATTTTCAAAAATAATAAAACCACATTTCTGTAATTGATTAGCGTAGCTGATGTATTGAGTATACCGTATTGTTATTTATGTAGTTAATATGCTATGAATGTTTCTTTTTATTTATATATGTATTTTTGTTTCCATGTAAAGTGCTGTGAGCCTGGCTCCTTGCTGGGATACAGCGCTATATAAATCATCATTTTATTATTATTAAAAGAAATTGAAAAATTATTAATTAATAAATAAATGACTTACATGTAAATTTTATTAAAATTTATGTAGAATTATTAAATGAGTGAGAGCTAGGAATAATTGTCAATAAGTTTCTTATCCCTTTTAGTCAGTAAATTTGTATCAGAGGAGAGACTTCCACATTTACTATTCTATGGTCCACCTGGTACTGGAAAAACAAGCACCATACTTGCTGTGGCTAAAAAGATATATGCGAATAAAGAGTTTAATTCCATGGTCCTGGAGGTAAGCCTCAATTTTTTGTTTTAATTTACTGTAAATAAAAATTTATTAGAAATATTATATTTTTAATACAAATTTAAAAATGTTGTACATTATATATAATATAAATAAATTAAAAGTATATTGTCCTTCCTTAGCTGAACGCTTCAGATGATCGAGGTATTGGGATTGTTAGAGGTCAAATCTTAAGCTTTGCAAGTACACGCACCATATTTAAGTAAGTTAAAACTTTGGAAATTGTTCTAATACGTTTACAATATCTCTAAATTAACTTTATTAAAGTTTAAATTTACCCTTCATGCATCTGTGCTGTTTTGAACCAAGTTTGAATTGGTGATCTTGGTTTTTAGTTTTTTAAAATTATGACATCGTTTTTATTATTGAAAATTATTGAATTTTTAAAAAATAAATAAATTATTTGAAGGAAAGGCTTCAAGTTGGTCATCCTTGATGAAGCTGATGCTATGACTAAAGATGCTCAAAATGCCCTGCGCAGAGGTTTGTAAAGTTGTTTTTTTTAAATTGGTTCATTAAAATACTTTGGTAAGTTTTTAGGATTGTAATAGTAATAGCATTGATGAAATGATATCAGCTTAGTGGAATTTTATTAAACTTTTTTTTTAAAGCAGATTTTCAATCAAAATAATTTTATAATAGAGCTATTTTTAATTCACAATAGGTATATTCAGTGAGCTAATTCTTTGATTTTAACTTTAGAAGACTTGGGAAAAATTTTAAACACCATCTTTTGCTACACATCTCTGTGTGCTGGTACTTGTTTAATTTTGAAATGAACTTACTCCTTTTAAACTATAAGTAATGCGAAGAATTTTTTTTAAATTTGTTGCCCTTGTCATTCACAATGGGGCAATAGTTTTGTAAGCTGGTTGTCTAGTCTGCAAATCACCTCTCTATAAACATTTGCTGAACTCATTATGGTTGCTGCAATTTTCATTAAGTTAATAACTTTTTGGCTACCAAATGCCATTTCTGAGTTTTTAATTTCCCTGATGAGTTGTCTTATGAATTTAAAGAATTTGGAGTTGAATTTGTTTTAGCAGTGTAGGCCACCTGCTCTGTATGTGTTGTTCAGTGGGAGAATTTTAAACTTTTTATGTGTTTACCCTGCAATGTATTATTATTCATCTTGTGATTTTTTTTTTAAATTTTATCTTCTTTTAGTGATTGAAAAGTTTACAGAAAATACACGTTTTTGCATTATCTGCAATTACTTGTCAAAGATTATACCTGCATTACAATCTCGGTGTACCAGGTTTCGATTTGGACCTTTAAAGCAAGAACAAATGGTCCCACGCTTGGAATATGTCATAGCCCAAGAAAGGTTTGATTTAAGTTGAAGAGTACAATTGCATTAAGCAGAGATTGACAAAAGCTAAAGCATTTCATAGTAAGCTTGTTAACGGTTAACCGGTTAGCCGGTCCTCAGATCAGGATCGGTCCTCTTTATTGAGGACCGCAGGACCGTGTAACCGAAAAGAAAACAACAACAAAAAAAAACACTAGCGGTAACGTAGTGAAAAAAAAGAAACAACACAAGCCGTAACGCGCCTCGCGCCTCTCCCTCTCGCTTTGTCACGGTGAAAGCGATATCACGATCCAGCTGACAAGTAGCCTAGGTTGGCATTCAAACTAATGAAACCTTCAGTCTCCAAGCTGTAAGCGTGCGTAGTGGGCACATGACGCATTGTAGCCTTGCTTCACTGAAGTTCACAACTAATAGTACTAGTTACTAACAGTGCGTGTTTGATGTCAACAACGGTCAAGGCCGAGGCTGTTTCTATTTATATTTATTATAGTCTGTTTCTTATAAAGACAAAGAAAGCTATAAAAGCATATGACCCCATGACCTATCCGCATTTTCTGATCACCGGTTTTTAGTCCATTTCAGGCATTCAAAAAAACGTATTGGCGCACGCCGCTTAGTGAAGTACATGTACCTATATTACGAGAGGTATTTGAAAGACGTAGCAAAGATACCGGGTGATTAATCGGCCCACAAATTCGAGTTCGGTCTTTTAGTGACAGTTTTCCTGCCTATCAAAGGCATTTGTTTACCACATTAACAGTACAGCGAGTGTAGCTCAAACCCTATTTGAACAGAAAAAACGGGGAGGGTGAACGTGTGAATCGCAAAATTCAATTATTCTGGCGAGTTGACTATTGAAAAATAATATGTTTTAAAAAAAAAAAATTCCATTTTATCATCATTGTTTACTCCATAGCTTTATAATTTTATTATTTTATTAATTTTAATATACGCGAGTTGACCGGCATCACACACAAGAGAGGTAAACATGACGTCAAAACGGACGGGGCGAGGCGTTGGTTTTTGAAAGTAATGAAAAATACCTCGCTAACTTTAACGAACGATTGAACCTGTCATCTTATTTAGACCCACAACGGACGGGGCGAGGCGTTGGTTTTTTAAACTAATGAAAAATACTTCGCTAATTTTAACGAACGATTGAATCTGTCCTCTTATTTAGACCGGTGAACTACGAGTCCTCAAAATAAAATATAAAAAAGACAATTAACCATCACTGTTTGGTTAATTTTTTGGATTTAAAAAAAAAATGCTATGAATTGAGGGCAATGCGGAAAGAGCTGAACGCAAGTGGAAAGAGCTGAACGCAAGCGGGGGGGAAGCGGGCTTTGATGCCATCAGACGACTCAAGGCGACAACATTCTCTTGTTAGTTCTCAAAACATTAGGGATATAAGACAGAGCGGTTAACCGGTCTTTTTTTGAATGGTTAGCCGGTCCTCAAAAACGAGCGGTCTTAACAACCTTATTTCATAGTTATTTTTTCTTAGACTTCTTATTACTAGCATGCCATAAATGTTTGTTTTGAAAGCTATATAGTCTTGTTCATTCAAAATTTAGTAACTTTTAAATGATTTTTTATACTGTTTCTAGTGTTAAAGTTACTGAATCTGGAATGAAAGCTTTGGTAACATTGGCAAATGGTGATATGCGAAAGGCACTTAACATCCTTCAAAGCACATCAATGGCATTTGATGAAATCACAGAAGATAATGTTTATACATGTGTAGGTCATCCTCTAAGAAAAGACATAGAGAACATAGTAAGCTGGGTCTTGAATGAAAACTTCACAACAGCATACAACAGTATCCTTAAATCCAAAAAAAACTTTAAGTTACCATTTAACATTTAAAGTGTCAAAGCGCAGTAATGTGCACCTTGACTCTAATCCCAAAGCGCGACTTGATGGCGCTTTCTTTAGTAATGAAATCATAGAAAGAAGAAACTCTTCATTTAGTGAGAGAAGCTTTAGTCGAATTCCGGAAATGTCGGTGGTTGCTTTTGTTAGTGTTTTTGCTAAGTTCATGAAGTTTTGTGGTCGTTTTTACGGGGTTTTTTTTTAAGTTGCGATTTTGCTATACCTTTTTGTAAAAATAATAGTACTAATCTACAGGTAAAAATAGTATTAAACTTAAGACAGTCTTTAGATACGTAAAATAATTCTTATCCTAAATGATGATGTCAGAAGTCAGTATAATAATAATTATATAACTACATTTTCAGCATTTTTTTAAAAATTTCATAACCAGTTGATCGCAATAAACGTGAATTCCTTTTTGGGCTAAGGCAGAAATTTACAGAAAACCTTATGGTGCTTTACGCATAAATGTATTTCAACTCTTCTTCTTCATGCAAAGTTAAATACTAGTTTTCAATACTCAATACTTTTTTGTGTTATAAAATGATTGGAAGGATATAGAAAATATTGGCCCTTTTTTAAAACTTTTACTTATAGTTTATAGAACAGGTCTAACCTTAAAGCCGCTATAAAAATTTTGGGGAATGACTAATGCTAAGAAAGTCCTCCACTGACCTGGAGAGGGATGGGCGCTGCCACGGTCTACCAAGCCCGAGAGTGTTCTAATGGAAACCTTAGAACCTCCTACAACCACGAAAAAAAGATGTTATGGGACTAAACAAAAAATCTTAATTACCATTATTATATTGTGTCAGAAATAGCTTCTATTAAATATACTTAATGGGGGGGTTTTTCAACATTTAAAAAATTTGAACAGTATCAGTAATGCTTGTTAGGAGAAAGCATCCTATCCTTCTGTTATCAGCATAAGTGAAAAGTTATCATAAAATGTATTAATTTTTTGTCACTTAATAAGACATGAATGTCATTAAAAAATATAACACAATGTTTTTAAAGGATTGGAAACTATTCATTAGTTTATATTTATTTTCCTTGCCTACAATATTGATTGTGGTGCAGTATTATGAATGCTATAAAATTCTTTATATGTTGTTCTTTGCCTTATTTAGATAACAAGTGTTAAGAATATTCTTTCTTATTACTGTTCCATGATTCGTTGAGTTATCACTTTAACTCTAATAAGACACAATGGCTCTGAAAACTCAAAAGGGACTAGCTCTCAGTGATATATTGACAGAAATCCACAATTACATACATAGGAGTAAGTATCATTCAACAGTTAAAGGGTAATATATGTTTCAATTTGAAACACGCTTTTGTAGTATGACATATTAAAGATACAATAGCTCTTTAAATTTAATTATTTGTATGTTAATTTGTGTATAAGACTTATGATTATGATTCTTTAAACTTTAAGAAAATGTATTTTCACAAACCATTACCATTATACAATACAGTTTTTACATACTAAATTTGTTCTCTTTTTAAAATTACGGGTAAATAATATTGTGCTACCAAATCTTTTTTATTAGTTGATCTACCACTACATGTTAGAATGCAGCTACTGGAGAAAATGGCTGATGTTGAGTGAGTTTCCATTGAAATGATTATTATATTAGTTTATCTGAATCTTACTGATTGATTGATTACTCATTCCTGGAGATTTTTTTTTTTGTTTGGTCATTCACTTTTTTGGCTATTTTCAATGCACACTTTGGAAGAAGAATACAAAAATTAAGAGTTTTTCAGTACAACAGGAGTTATTTAATTTGAGTTAGATTTGTAAATATATAAATATAACATTACATATATAATTAATTTTGGTATGTTTTTTTCAGTAGTTAATTTCTTATTTTGATCATAAAAATTAAATCATCTATTTTGGTAAAAAAAATTCCCATGTTATTTTAAAAAATGTTAAATTTTCTTGCTTAATTATTCTGGATAAAAAAGGTTTCAGTTTATTCACTTAGCATGAGATTATTTTAAGATTTTCAAACGGTTAATGTCATATATTACAGATATCGATTGGCATCTGGAACAAGTGAAAAGATCCAGCTTTCTTCTCTTACTGCTGCCTTTCAAATAGCCAGAGATTTATTGGCTAAAGAAGCCAAGTGATATACTCATAATGACTCAACATGCATGAATCTGCACTACTATTAGGCTTTTTTTTTAAAGCAGCTTTGTGGCTGTATTTAATTTTTAACAAATAATTGGTTTGAATAAATATGTTAATTATATTTGATACCTTCATCAATTTGATTTTGTTTTTGTGATGATTTTTTTTTAAATGGGGGAAAAAATATTTTAAAATACCTTAATACCATACATACATTTATTTACATTTCTTAAGGTGGGAGATTTCATATAAAACTAAATTTTATCACAGACAAAGTTAACTCATATTTGTACAGCAAAAGAAATGGGAAATTCACACACATGTAAACAAAACCACTTCTTAAAAATATATTGTTAAACTAAATGATAATCAAGTTTCTAGACTCCAAAGTTCAAAACTGATAATATCTTAAAACTGGCCTTACAAACTTATAAAACTAAAAATATGAAACCCTAGCCCTCATATATATTGAGATGTAATGTAAATATAATTGACTATTTAAAAATAACCCATGCCTTTATTATACTGTCATCTTATAAAATATGAGCAACTTAAATCTCAAGATCAGATGTTACCTATAGCTTCTGTTCATCAGACATAAAAACAATTAAACTTAATTTTAGTTTTAACTAGATATGACCCGCGGAGTAAAATACGCCGCAAACTTGCTCTTAGATAGTGCAAAGAGAGTGGGGAAATAACAGACACAAACTACAGCAGGAAGAAATCCTAACAACACGAGTGAACCTGGGGGGAGGGGGCAGACTGCTGACGCATTAGTCCCGAGACATGAGCATTACAGTTAGCTACCTGCCCCATCCTACCTTGCCAACCACAAACTGATTTGCCGACCCCAGCCAGGGTCGTGCGTCATGCTTATTTGCACTCGTCTTGTGCTTGTTCTGGTCAATTATATATATAGATTAGTTATCCAAGGGGGATTTAATTATTTTTTTTATAAACTCTTAGATTTCACTTCATTAAAGACGTTTAAATTGGAAGTAACTTAAAATAAAAACATAACCTAAAAAAAAAATAACATAGATCACGCCTAAAACAATATTACTACACTTAAATTTTTTTTTAAACAAGCAAATTTTAAATGTCTTATATACTAAATACTTACTTTGTTAAGGCACTAATCTAAGTAGAAGGACAATTTTATTGAAAACTTATGAGTCTAAATAATTTTAAAATACAGTTATTCTTCAGCACTCTATTATTGTTGACATCATTAAGCTATGTCCTTTGGAATTTCTAAGACTTTTCATAAGACTGTAGTCTGCGTGAGAAGTCTGCGTAAGCCTCGAATTATCTAAACCAAAATCCTCTGAACTGTGGAATGGAGCACTGGTACTGGTGGAATAGTTTGTTGCCCAGCCTAAACCTTTTGACTGGGCTTCAGCAAGGTACCGTTTTCTTCTATTTATTTTATACATTTGAATCCTCTCTCTTTCTGCCTCAGAGTCATCCAAAATATTGTCCCATCTAAGGCTTTCAAGGGATTTGGCACTAAGGTTTAAAAGGCTTTTATTTTTTGTGGGAAATAAGATTATACTGGATTTTTCCTTGGCAGGTGACTGTAACTTTTCTTTATTACTTCTTGAATGTTTATTACCACCTTGTTTGCTGCGGTGACCGTTGTTTGATTTTGGCTTCATGCTCACAGCATTGAGCTTATGTGTCAATGAAGTTATATTACATAATTCATTGGTCACTTCTGTTTCTGGAAGTTTGCCTTCAACTGAATGCCTTTTCCCCATATTTGAATCAGACGAAGGTGAGCTGCTCGAAGACCTATTCAATAAGGATGGCTGTGCAGTCTTTGATGGTATCATGATTCTGTCATGAACTTCATGGTTAGTATGTTCACCTCCTGTTAACAAAACAAGCGATAAAATAGATTAGATACAGAATTATGTGAATAACAAACTCAGCACTACATTTGAACCCCGTTATGGCGCCAGCGTAGGGGTTTGCCAAAAAAGTGTCGAGATAACCGATGATTGAGTTAAAAGAAAAACCAATATTGTGGCAAAATATTAACACGTGCTTGAAATTGCTTTATGTACATGATGTGCATTAATAAATGCAAATGTACATTCAAGTGTTTTGAGGTTTATTTTTACACAACTTCGTTGCCGTTATTCCAGTATGTACATAATATAAAAATACGTGTCATCACTGTTAATGGAGTTGAGCTAGTGAAAGATTTATTTTTTAAAAATTCGCTTAGTTGGCGAAGCATGGTACAAGAACTAACATGGGGGCAGTGAAGTCACCTATTCTTCGACGTCATCATCAGACGGCGCGAGGCGAACATTTCATACCCACTCTATTTGTTGGTTCTAAAAATATGGACCGGACAGTAAAACTCTTTTTTTAAAGGTTTTACAAATAGGTTTGAAAATTATGAAAAGTGAATATTGACCGCAATAATCATCCTTCAATATCACACACTGTATTGTTCATGTGTAAAAATACTTAAATAAGATGCCCATTAATATAAGACACACCCTGGGTAAGGGTACATATAACTTTGTATAAGAATAAAAAGTGTCTTATTTATGCAAAAATACTGTAGTGAGTTGGTGAAGTGGCATCGATAACTAACATTCATATGTTTCATTCATATTGAGTCAATCGAACCAAAACATTTTATAAATCAATTTTCTTTATAAATTTTATCAGGTTTATTACTAGACAAAAATATGCCAGCAACTGCCATGTCCAAAATGCTGTTATGGTTAGTAGTTAGTACTGTAAAAGTGCTCAAGGACAGTACTTAAAGCCTTTTCACCGATATTCTACAGGTTATATCTAAATTGGCACTGAAGAGCAGTATCCCCTGCGTGTAGCTAATCACACAGAACTGTATAAATCACTTTATTACTTGTGAAAGTGAAACTGTATTTATTTTAAATATTATATTTCAACGAGGGAAAGTGATTTTTAAGTTAACCATTTTGAGAGATTAATATAACTAATATAGCCATAAAGAATCAACTGACCTGAAATCATCAACAATAAATGCCACTTAGTATGCATCTGCTTTTAGAGTTTTTGAAATGTGACATTTAAAATTTGTGTACATAGCTACTGCAACACCATACTTACCAGTAAACTGTTTTTCAAGTGCTGAGAAGCCATCCACCTCTAACTGGTCCCTGCCATCATATCTAGTAGTTTCAATAACTTCTAGCTTTTCTTGGATTTTCCTTGACTTTTTCTTCTTTTTTGACTTTTTTTGTTTAGTGTCAGTCATTGTTTGTAGTGTAACTTTATGTGATTTTGTTAATTTTGAACTGATCTTGGCCAAATTGTCTTCATCCATGAAATTTCTGAATTAGATAAATAAAATGCATTTTTTTCATATTGAAAGTGAGATTTCTGCTTCAACAGTATAAAGAACTTGAGTCAAATTATATACGTGTAAGTTTATGAGATTATCATATTACATGAACACCTTTACTTTATGATAGGAAAAATCTGGACAAGCTAGAAAACTGAACCATCTCAAAGTCTTTATCTTTCTTGGCTTAAAAGGTGGTGAGACAAAGTTCATGTTGAGAAATTTTACAAATAAAATGACTTGATTATTGTCCCTCACCCACTTAGCTTAGCTGATGTGAGTAAATTGTTTTTAAAACTGTCATTTTCAAGGCTTTTTTAAAATCTGTGGACTTCTAACTTCATTTATGGGCATTACTTGCTGGATAGGACAAGATGGCAAGATGAATGTCACTGTTGGAGCACAATTTTCAAAGACTAGCTTAAACTTAAACCCACAACTCAAAGAAAAAAAGTTTAATTTATATTCAACTATAATTTTTGCTAAATGTCAGTAATATTTCCAGACCAAGCATCATAGAAAGCCAGGGGAGCGTCGAAAGAACTAGCTAGGGGAGCATTGAAAGAACTAGCTATGAGAGTGTCAAAGGAGCTAACCAGGACATCAAAAATATGCTGTGTGCTTGAATGTAAAATGAAATAACTGGGCACTGGAGTGAGGGGATATGGTTCATCCAATTCAAGAAGAACAGAGCTTTTCATTCTGGGATTAAGAGATCACCATACAAAGCTCTCTTTGGCTGCAGAACTAAAGTAGGTCTCACAACATCATCCATACCAGGCAATGATTTTCAAGATGTGAAAACAGGGGAAGACCTTAAAAAATAATAAAGACCATGCCTCATGTACTTTATTTTGTATTACTTCCACTTTAAAATACATAATTATCAATAAAGTTTTTCATTTTGCTCTTTTTACACTTTGCCTAAGCGAAATCTGGCATTCTATAGAATACCTACTACGCATTCTATAAAATGCCAAGGTATAGTATGTAAAAGTTTTACAAATTTCATACTTTGCCTGAAACCATCAAGCATTATATACATTGCCTAGGCATTCCATAGTATAGAATGCCTGAATTCACACATTGCCTGTAACAAATATATTATATATATATATATATTAGGCTAATCTGAAGAATTTCTATGGTGACGTCACGACGCTATCAGGTTGCTAGAAATTTTATACAAGAAGCCAAACTGCTAAAAAATAAACACAAAATTGACAACATCGAAATTGAAGCGACCCAACCCCACAGCCACTTCCCACCCTGGGACCCAAGTCCACCAATACAAATCAGAGAAAATTTAAGCAACATTAAAATAAAATCTGACTACGAAACCAAAATACTGAAAGAAACTGTAAAAAACAACATAAGTGAACAATACCCTGAGAACTCATGGGTAAGAGTCTACACCGATGGCTCTTCAGTAAAAAACACAAAAAATGGAGGAGCCGGCCTCCTCATAAAATGGCCTAACGGAGAACACTTTGAAAAAGCAACAGCCATAAGAAGCATCTCAGACAGCTCTAGAGTGGAAAGGAAAGCACTAGAGCTTGCTGCAGGATTTCTTACAACCCATCCGCTCTCCAAAAACAGCAAAATCACTGATGCAAAAAAAGTGCTCCAATCTCTCTGTGATCCAAACCAATCGATCAATCAATCACTCAACATAGAACTACAGAATTTAAGTAAAATAACAAAAGAACTTGTTCTCCAATGGATCCCAGGCCATGTGGAACTTGAGGGAAATGACACAGCGGACTCCCTGGCAAAAACTGGAGGCAAACAGGTCCAGTCAGACCAACCCCTACACCCCGAAGAAATAAAGGCGTTTCTCAAAAGTAGTGAAGCAGTAAGATGGTCCGAGCTGAAAACCCACCACCCAGAGGGCGATGCATTCTTTAAACTCCCCCGCCAATCTCAGAACATCATATTCAGACTAAGGACGGCCCACAACAAACTTAGGCAGCACATGTTCCGCAAGCTTCGAATTGGTGAAACTGAAATGTGCCCCTGCGGAGCAGCTGCAGAGAACGCGGAACATGTGCTACAAAACTGCCCTCTGTACCTCCACGCCCGATCGGCCATTTTGCCCCAGGAAGTACCCTCCACTATAAACTGTATGGTGAACTGAGCCAATTGACAGCCACAGCGCAATACATCACGGATATAGGGCTTGTGATCTAAATCCTCCTTCAAAAAAGATTTTGAGAACGCAGAAGAAGAAGAAGAAGCTGGAAATGAGAGTTCTATAAATCCTAAAGGATTTTCAAAAATGGAAGGTTTGGGTTAGGTATAGCTTTAGAATTTGAATTTTAGCTTTTTAAAAGCGTGCAATAGCAACAAAGATGGCCGTGGTAATGACCTCATTGGGCCACGGTCAATAAAGTATCATTTTACTTTACCATATAATATTTCAGCTGAAAATGCTACATGTAGAAGAAAATCAGCAGTCCCGAGCCTGCGCTCTTCATGGGGCTTCCCGGAAAACCCCCTCAGCCCTCTGGCCCCCTAAGGGACGTAAAGACTGAGAAGCCCCCCCGGAGCGGTCGCTGCTACAAGCGGCCGCCTGGGCGTCCAGGGCACTGGGCCGAAAACGCCTCCCACTAAAGTGTGCCTCCCGAGGGAGGTGTGGAATTTACCTACTGTGACTCGCTATCAACATAGTATCACTTTGGCGCCACCACGGCAAAGCTTACGAGTCTATATAGTTCAGCTATACTATACTATATAATAATAATATATAATACTATTTTTTAATAATAATGATATTATTATAAAATATTTTTATTAGATACTATTATATAGTCTATAGTATAGTTTAGCCAATATTATATGCCAATGTATAATATATAATTAACGATTAATGAATCAGCGATTAGGTGAAATCCCAATTAATCAATTAATTATTAAATTAATATTTTTAAAATTTGTATTCACTACTAGTCACTACTATTCACAATTAAATTAATATAAGCTAACTAATTTAAAAAATAAATCTTTCTGTTTATCTTAAAACTCAATTACATCAATTTTTATGGAGAATTCACAAGTACACTTTATTTGTTCATTTTTACGTATAATATTAATATAGACCCCTAAACAATTTGTTAATCTTTGTCAGTGTCAATGTTGACAAAATGGAATTCTTTTACGGAAGATAGCCTTATTACTTCTACAAGGACGCTTATATTTCGCTTCAAAACATAACTCACAAATACTAAATTATCCACTTTTTAAAACTTTTACACCAAAATAAATATGAAAAACGCATAAAGTCGGCAAATTAACATCTACTTGGGTTTCGAAATGTCCGAATGTTTAAAATTCTGACTTTATTAAATAGCGTAGGAATCCCTCGTATCCAAGCAGAAAATTTGATTCTGGTAGATGATCCGTGATATTAAAAAGTGAAGCGCTGAATGAAATCTATTTACTCGAGGTATCATTAATTAAAATGCACCATAATTAATTATTAATTTAAAGACGAGACGGGGAATAATCTATGGTGTTTTACTGAGTGAGTGGTGTAAAATTATTGATTGCATATTAATAAAGTTATAGGCTGCTTTTCAAGGGTTAAAATATATAAATAAGACACATTCCAGACTTAAATTCAACAAGCTTGTTTTTGGGGGGTTTTTTCAATTCAGATCAAGCCCTAATTATTGTCGACCCTTTGTTTCTGTAAATATATTTTTTTAATTTATGTTTTAAATTAAATATTTGAAACGAAAAAAAATCATTTTTATTATTTGAACGTGAACACAGAATAGCCGCATAGGGCTCGCGAGCCGCTTGTTGGCCACCGTTGCTCTAGTGCAGGAGTCTGCGAACATTTGGGGTAAAAAGGACATTCTTGGGGTTTTGCAGACACATTGGCCATTGGGAACATATAAGATATATGGCTGTGGAAATTAACTATTAATTAATCGTTTAAATTCTTTAATCGATTAAAATTCATTTTATCGATTAAAATTTATTAAAGTATTTCTAACATTTTGTTTCAATTTATTATTTTTTTCTTTACATACTTTTCCATCATATTATTATTACTTCTTTAGACTGCATACGACATTTTTAATATTTTTTTTAGTCCCATGGGGCCGTCCATAAATGACGTCACGC
>MUZC01004555.1:41799-99878 GCA_002072015.1 Radix auricularia | reverse complement strand
GAGGGGGGATCGGTGAGGGCTGTCACACATTTGTGAGATGTGTGAACAAAATGAGGGGTAGGACTGCAGTCAGGCTTATACAAAATTCAATGGAAAAGACGTAAACAAGGTAAGGGTTAGCCTGACAGGACGTAACAAAACAGTCTTTTCCATTGAATTTTGAGATGTGTGACAAGGAGGAGGGGGTGTTTAAGAGCTGTGACGTCACTTCACGTCACTTCAATAAAGCGCAACTTTAAATTAAAGCTCCAGTTATATATTTGATGCCTAAAAATATATGAAATGACAATGACGTTTTAAATGGCTGCACGCGCATTACGATATTAGAGTGCAGCCGCAAACAATCAACATACTGAAATGACAATAAAATAAAATGATTTAAGGCATGCTTAATTTGGAAAAAAGAAAGAAAGAGATCTTGCTTTTTTTAAAGGGGTGGGGTTGTGGGGGAAGCTTTGTGATGTCTTGTTTAAATATTTTTTTTTATAGCATGTATTGGCTTTCTCTTTGGGATCTAGGTTTTTTGACGTGTTGGCTAGGTTTTTTTGACGTGTAAGTTAGGTTTTTCCCCCCCAATATGTCGCTGGCATCACTGTTAAAACGTGCCGTTTAATGTTTCGGCAAGGGGCAACTTTGAAATGAATGATTTATGGCTGACTCCGATTTATTCCCGTGATTCAGAAAATCCAAATTAAAATTGAGAAAATTCACATTAAAATTGTGAAATGATCGATTAGGTTATTTCTTCATTTTGATTGCCGCATGGCTGAATCACACGGGTAATGTACTCAATTACTTAAAATTTTTCAAGAAAATTAAAAAAATGTCTGACACTGTCACTGACGTGTGGAGTGAGGCTGACGAACAAGAGCTGGTTGGTGAGTCTAGATTTACATTGGTCATACAATTAATCTCAAATAAGTTAACTAACCTACGGTAATTTCTTATTTTAGCGCAAATTATTTTTGTATAGCAAAAAAATAAACCCTCTTTTAATAATTTAAAGGATGTGGCTAGCGCTACGACAATTTTGTTATAGCAGCAGACGACCCGGTCGGATGTTAATAGTGTTACGACATGTCATAACGCTAGTCAGGAAACTAGTGCTACGACATGTTGTAACAGAAGACGATCCGGCGGTATGTTGCTAGCGTTACGACAAGATTGTCGTAACAGCAGACGAACCGGTCGGATGTTGCTAGCGTTACATGTCGTAGCACTAGTCAGGAAACTAGTGCTACGACATATGCAACTTCTGCTACGACTAGTTTTAGTCACTTCTTTATATTGTATACGCATATATATTATAATACGACATTATTTGTGTGTGCATTAATTCTAAAATCTAAATAAATTATTTAAATAGATTTAATTTTAATATAATATTGGTCTACCGATTATAAATATATCAGCCGATTTTGCTATACTATAGTATACTTGTGTAAGTGATGCCGATCCATTAAAATTTAGTATACCGTAAAGCCTAAAGCCGTAAATGAAAATCCTCAAGTAACGATTCGCGCACAATTGCAAGAATGTAGGCCTAAAATAATTTGATTCATGTGGAATAATAAAATGTGCCGTGTGCAGACTTGTCACAGGAAACCTTTCCATTAATCTTTCTACCTCATTTTCACTCTATTACTAATACTAATACTATTACTATTGAGTATTGAGGAAAGGGGGGGGGGGGCAGGTAATAGCAACCGCACAGGACTCCTCGTTTACTCGCCTTCCCCCCCTATTACTATTACTATTAGTACTATTACTTTGTGTTTCTGTTTGTGTCCGTTTTCTCAGCACCCCCCCTCCCGCCTCTCTTTGCACTTTTTATGACGAGCAAGTCTGCGGGGTACGATGCACTATGCCTCCCTCCCCCGCTTGCGTTCAGCACTTTTTCGCGATGCCTTCAATTCAGAGAATGTTTCAAAAATATTTTGAAAACAATAAGTAACAGTGATGGTTTATAGTCAGTTTTTAAACTCACGCCTCAACTTTTTCGTTGATGATGCAGACTGAGTGTCAACTCACGAATCAAAAGAAAAAAAAATAGTCGTATTAGCATAATTAAATACAGCTTTAGTCGTAACTGTAAGTAAGCACATATCACATTTTTACGACTGTCGTAGCAGCAGACGACCCGGTCGGATGTTGCTAGCGTTACGACATGTCTAAAATCTAAATATATTTATTTTAAAAGATTTTTTCAATGTATCTGCTTTTCAGAATAATAACAAAATCATAATCAGCATTCTCATTATTCATTATGATTTAAAATAATAATAATAATAATAAATGAAATTAATAAAAAAATATGACGGCAACGGGATTCGATCCTGCTATCGATAATATTATATCATTTCGGAAGCAACCATACTATCACTTGATCTAGCGAAGCTACTAAGAAAGTGCAATATTTTAAATTTATAACTGTTTTTCATTTAATTGCTCAATCTAGATTTTTTTTAATCCTTTAAAATTCATTAATAAGCTTATCTAGTGATCATGATATTTCATTATGAGAATTATAGTTTAGTATTTAAGTATTATTAATAGCATAATTGAAAATACAGAAAATTGTTTACGACATGGCGTAACTTGTCGTAACGGCAGACAACCCGGGCGGATGTTGCTGGCGTTACGACATGTCGTAGCACCAGCCACATCCGCGCGGGTTGTCTGCCGTTACTTTGTCGTAGCAGTAGACACTCCGTAATTTAAACACATTCAATAAGTAATAAAAGAAGTATTTAATGATAAAATATTTGTTTTTAATGTGTTTTAATGACTTGAAAGGGGTTTTTATCTTAAAAACTAGCAGAAATAGTTGTTTGTTTATATACAATGGCGCCGTAAAGCCGTAAATCACAGAAGATGCATGAAATATATACAATTTTTGAATTTCGTATAAATTATAAAACAGTAGTTTAATTTGAACAACAATATAATATTTTTAAGTTTAGATATATTTCATAGTAATAAGTATAGTATATATAGTTTAATAACTTAGTAACTTAATGACAAACATATAAATTATAAATTAAATCATAATTTTAAAACAGTGTGTCTACTGCTACGACTAAGTAACGGCAGACAACCTGCGCGGATGTGGCTGGTGCTACGAGATGTCGTAAGTCGTAACGCCAGCAACATCCGTGTGGGCGTGGGTTGTCTGCTGTTACGACATGTCGTAAACAATTTTCTGTATTTCAATTATGCTATTACTTATACTTAAATACTAAACTATAGTTCTCAAAATGAAATATCATGATCACTAGATAAGCTTATCAATGAATTTTAAAGGTTTAAAAAAAAATCTAGATTGAGCCATTAAATGAAAAACAGTTTCAGTTATAAATTTTAAAAATTACACTTTCTCATCAGCTTCGCTAGATCAAGTGATAGTCTCATTGCTTTGAAAATGATATGACACTATTGACATTGATAGCTGGATCGAATCCCGCCGCCGACATGTTTTTTTTCTTAAAACATTTCATTTTTTTTAAAAACATCATAATCATAATGAGTATGCTGATAATTTTTGTTATTATTCTGAAAAGCAGATACGTTGACTAAATCTGTTAAAATAAAAAATATTTAGATTTTAGACTAGTCGTAACACAAGCCAATCCACATATGCTTGGCTAGCGTTATGACATCCGGTTGGGTCGTCTGCTGCTACGACAGTCGTAAAAATGTGTTATGTGCTTACTTACATTTACGACTAAAGCTGTATTTAATATTGCTAATACTATTAATTAGTATTATTAATTTTCTTTTGATTCGCGAGTTGACACTCAGTCGGCATCACCAACGAAAAAGGTGAGGCGTGAGTTTAAAAAAATGACTATAAACCATCACTGTTACTAAATTGTTTGGAAGATATTTTTGAAACATTCTCTGAATTGAAGGCATCACAGAAAAGTGCTGAACGCAAGCGGGGAAAACGGGATTTGAAGCCATTGTCAGACGAAGGAGGCATAGCGCATCATGCCCCGCAGACTTGCTCGTCATAAATAATGCAAAGAGAGGCGGGGGTGGCTAAGAAAACGGACACAAACAGCAGCACGAAGTAATGGGGGGAAAATGGTGAGTAAACGTCCTGTCTGGTTGTTATTACCTGCCCCGCCCCCCCTCAATACTAATAGTATTAGTAATAGAGTGAAAATGAGGTAGAAGGATGAATGGAATGGTTTCCTGTGACAAGTCTGCACACGGCACATTTTATTATTCCACACGAAACGAATTATTTTAGGCCTACGTTCTTGCGATTGTGCGCGAATCAGTTGCTTGAGGATTTTTATTTATAGCTTTAGGCTTTGGCTTCACGGTATACTAAATTTTAATGCATTGGCATCACTTACACAAGTATACTATAGTATAACAAAATCGGCTGATATATTTACAATCTGTAGACCAATACTAAAATTAAATCTATTTAAATAATTTATTTAAATAAATTTAGATTTTAGAATTAATACACACACAAATAATGTCGTATTTTAATATATTTATGCGTATACAATTTAAAGAAGAGTTTCTTAAGATTTAATTCTTTCTTTCTTTTCACTGCAAAGAGTGTCTAAAACCAATCGTAGCAGAAGTTGCGTATGTCGTAGCACTAGTTTCCTGACTAGCGCTACGACATGTCGTAATGCTAGCAACATCCGACCGGGTCGTCTGCTGCTACGACAAAATTGTCATAGCGCTAGCCACATCCTTTTTAAAATTAAGATGTGTTTTGAGCTTTGCTAGACAAAGTTATAGTTGCGAGTGGCAAAGCGCTTGGGCTTGATGGTAAAACCGTGGTAAACATGTAGAATCTCGACCATGACGTCATGGTCATTACTGGCGCCATCTTTGTTGTTATGGCATGTCCTTAAAAAAGCTCAAACTATAACTATACCTAACCCAAACCCTAAAAACTTAAATTGTCCGAAAATTTTAAAGCTATACCTAACCCAACCCTAAAACCTTCCATTTGTGAAAATCCTTTTAGTTTTAGAATTTATAGAACTCTCTTTCTAGCAACTGGTAGTGTCCTGACGTCACGGTCCAGATTCTTCACTTCTGCCTAAACTGTTCCTGGGATCAAATCCATTTTTTTAAAAAATGTTTCTTAAAAATTAAAAAAAAAACAAAAAACACAATGAATTTATGAATCAATGGTGATTGTAATTTTATTATAAATTTTTTTAATGTATTTTTTGGGCAATACTTCGAAACCCTGTCCCAAGTTATTTTGTGTGTTTTTATTACATAAAATGCTCAGTTACTTACGGAAACGTCTTGCTTATAATCTACACACTATAAAGTATAAAGCCCTAAAAATTATAAATACAATTATTTGGTGTTTTAAAGATTATAATTTTCATATTTGTTGCTACATTCATTAATCAAATATTATTAACCATTGAAAGTGTTGTAATGCTGCAATAAGACTTTAACAAATGATACAAATTTGTATTTTGTTAAATAGAAGTTTCAGGGAAGTCAGTGTGAATGTTACTTATCAACTCAACTTATTTAGTCATGATCCATGTGTGAGTGTGATGTAATTTTCAGATTGTTCAAATTTTGATGACCAGGGCCTTAAATCTTTGGGACAAACTTCTGTATTCTTGATGGAGTGTGATAAAATATTAGAAACCCAAGGTTCACCCAGACATCGCTACCGACCCACATATCTCACAGTCTCTGACTTGGCCAAGCAGCATTGGTACCTTTTAAATTTATCATAAATAGGTGACAGTATCAGTAGTATATTTTTTCTTCGGGGTTGAGATGATTTAAATCAACTAAAGATTATGACTTGCACCAAACAATTAAAATTAAAAATTATACTTTTGTATGAAGTCAATTTGAATTGCCTTCAAATTTTTCAATGTGTTATTATCTCATTATAGTCACATAAAATATTTCTTGATATTTTATTATGATGGTACAATTTTATAACTTTTCAGTAGCAGTATTTATAAATTAGCACTGGTAATTTGTTTTGGAGTTGAAAAGGCTGGACATTAATGAATAACATTATTATGAGATTAATTTTTGATAGGGACCAATCAGAAACCACTCGGACATTTGCCCTGGTCGGATATTGCAAATAGCGAAATGCCAAATTTCTCAAAATAATATCATTGCACTTTGCATGAAGAGTGTAGACGGTGGTAAAGTAAACAATAAAAAATACAGTCAATAATAATTTAATAAAACTAAATTGAATGCCTAAAATAAAATTTTATTTGTAGAAAACGTGAAAGCCAAATACAAGGCAGTTATGGTTTTGTGAAATATAGCCATACTAGCAACCGCTAATTGTTTTAAAAACCGAAATTAATTCGAATTTCTGATTTTCGCTTAACAACCCTACTACTGGGATTCGTACCCGGATCAGGCAAAAAATACATCTAACTAATGGGATTTGGTACTCAGTAGAAAATCTCTACCCGGAAGGTCCCTAATTTTTTATAATTGAAAGTTGGACATGGATTTGAAATTCCTACTCATCTAGTTAATATCAGGGAATCTCAATCTCATAATATCCACAGGTTAGTGGAGGTTGAGTCTTGTTAAAGCTGGTCTGCCGCAAGCACTCCACAAGCAAATGCACAAATTATTTAATAATTTAAAAAGTGCAAAGTATGCAGTTAACTAAAGCTTGACATTACTTTGGTATTAATACAAACATAATATAAGCTTCTCATACTTACTTTCACCTTTACGCATCAAAGCAACATTTGGCTTGAGTAAGTATATAACTGAAATTCTTATTGTGCATTGAAGATGTTGGATATTAGCTTAACACAAAGAAATATTCTTCAAAAAGCATATGATCTGCTAAAACATCTAGGAAATCTCAGGCAAGGTGGCTAGAAATACTGTAATACATTTTCTAAGCATTTGTGTTTTTTCATGTATCTTCCTAGACTTAGCTTTGAACTCATAAATGCACTGCTCATTGTGAAAAAAATTTGAAAAGTAACTTGATCTCTGAAACACTACATTCTTCCTGTAGCAACACTTGTTACCAGTGCGCTTGTTGGTTAATGGCAGGGCAGAGGTTTGAGAGAACTTTGTTGTCCACGCCCTGTCATATGCAAATCTGCCACTGGCTCTGTAACGTCTTCTTCAGTGCATACAGCACCTGTGTTATGTCAGTTTTTCAGCAAATACTTGAGTTTTCCCACTTCAAAAACCTCTTTTAACCCTTGGGAGACAACTGAGTCAAGTAATTTGGGCCAGAAAAATGAAAAGAAGACATAGGCGGTGAAAATTTGAGACCCTTAATTTCATGATTGGTTGTTGTACCAGTTAATCAGATTGCGTCATTTATTTCTTGTTATTAAAAGTGTGCCCAGCACTGATTGTTTCTTTGCATGTTTTTTGTAACATGAAATACTGTGTATTATATATCAAAAAGATTCCAAAATGTCTCATCGGGACTCAGAAGAAAATGTTACAAAAACATATTTTACTGACCATAAGTACTATAAGTAGGGGTCTACTGATATATCAGCACCGATATCAAGATATCTATAATTTTGGTATTGGTAGTATGTAGAGGTCCCAATATTGACGTCACAGATATTTCATAATAAATGACATTTTGACCTCCCAAAAATCAGAAAAATTGTATTTTATATTTACAAATATCTAAAAAAAATTAATATATCGATCCCAATACTGAAAGGACCAAATTAGTCCTAGTATTAATATGTACAGTATATGTTAGTTGAATCATTAAACCTTGAAACACTAGAGGATAAAACAACCAAGAGTAAAGTAGTAATTATACATATAGCAATTAATTGTAAATTTAGAAATACAAAACAAACATCACTTAATACAACCCTCATATAGACATAAGGATAAAAACACATTGCTTATTCTGTATGCAAGAACAAACACACACAAGTTTTCTTTCTTTCTGTCCAAAATTCGGGCATGGAATGGGTTGTCTGAAGAAACCAGGAAAGCCAACACTTTATCATCATTTAAAACTCTAATAAGAATGCAGAATTAAACACAAACCATAGATAAGCGTAGGACACTATAATCTTCTGTATATTAGGAGCGTCTGTGACAGATAAGATACAGCCTGGGTACAGCATGCCATATGCTATGATATTGTTTAGGTATCGGCTGCTTTGCATATACTCGAAAATAATGTGAAGGTGATGCGGATGCCGAGTTTACCGTAATTACTCTTAAAGCAAAGATGCACGCTGAAGAGCCATTTATCTTTAACTATTGGTTCAAATATATAATTAATTATGAGTCAAAGTTGAAGGGCTAATGCTGTTTCTAATTTTATTTGTGCATTTTGTTTTGATGTGTTATTTTTTTCAAATTAATGGGTTGTTAACTATTAAATTATCATTTCTATTAAAAAAACTTTGATCCATATTCCCGCATTTGTATAATTAATCCAGCAGCCTACCATATAAAATATTAATAATTATGAGTGATTAAATTAAGTATGATGTCATCAATTATGACCGCTGGTTTATGTCCTAACAAAACTCATGTCGGCAAAAAAAATATCGGTAACTGCAATAACAACAAAAATGCATATTGGTAGATCCCTAACTATAAGACACGTTTTTTATTAGAAAAATCGCCTCTAAAATTCAACCCTAAACATGAAATTAATGTCTAGAATTAAAATGTTTAAAAAAAAAAAAAATTACTAAACATTAAAGTGCATTTTACAAGTCCAGTTGGCAGGTTATTACTATTATTAGACACCAACATACAAAGTATGAAATGTATATTACTCAATAATATAGATAAATGGTTCTAAAGTTTAGTACATTTGTTTATTATTTCATATTTTACAATCATTTTTATTAAAGCATAACTTAAAATGAGTTGAATAAGCAAAATTTATTAAAATAATATTAAAATAACTGTCACATTAAATAAGATAAAACCATATTTTTTTTCTTTTTTATCCTAAAATTAATTTCATTCAATCTGATCTCCAAATGAATCACATTTTTCATTTTTGTGAATAGGGCAAAGTGCTATTTGGGAGTGGGGGTTATTTCTAAAATATATTTGTTTAAATCTGTTTTTGCATTCTTGAATACAAAGATAATTATGCAAAGTGTCAATTTTTAAAATCTTTGCATTAGACTTAATGACTGGATAAATTTAGTCTTTTTGCTCATTTTATTTAAATGCATCCTGATAACATATAGTCATAAAGGATAATCTTGTTGTGAAGAGGGGTAAACACTTTTAGAAACATGCATAGACAATCTTGCGTCATTGGATTATTAACAGTTAATAGATTGTATCAGTATGAAATACATGTAATATAACCATAATATTGGCATGGTATTGTAAATAAAATTATAAACACAAATATCCTTTAAAAAATAATTCAACATGTGATTTCAATAACATGTTTCAGTGTTTTTTGTTTTGTATAAGAAGAAAACATTTAATAACATAAAAAGCTTCAAGTTATAATTCATTTAACAGAAACAAAACTAACATGCTCATGATTTTCCAGGTGTGAACAGCAGCTATTATATGACCTTTCTCCAGAAGTTTATCTCATTCGAGCTTTGCCAGGGATGCAAGTTAACTTGAAAGAGACCCCTGAACAAGTTGAAACTAAAGAGAAGGGTTCAGATATTCACTTGGCTCGAGGTTCGGAAATATCTTATAAATAGAAAACCTAGTTTATACACATGATCTTTTTGATAAGTGCTTGAGTTATGTTGGCTTACTTTGTGTTGTCACATTTATTATTCCTCACTTAAAAAATTATGTTGAAAGTTAACCCATTTAAAACCTACTTTAATAAAAAAAAATTTAAAAACAATATTTATTTATTTACATCCATAGAATTAGAGGTTCAAGTTCCTGTGCCAGTAAAAATTGAAACAAAAGAAGATGAGTGGGCATTAAAACTCTTGAACATGCAGTTTGCTGTATCAGCTTTTCATAAAGGATGTAAATTAGCAAGAGAAATCCCAGTGTTTGGGATTCCATTTGGAGGAGATATTTTTGTTTGTGGCATTATTGATGAGCTGCAGTTTGATCTTCATCAATATACCATAGCTATATCTGAGCTAAAAACAAGAAAGTCTTGCTATCCTCCTAAAAAAGGACAGCAAGAGAAGGATAAATTTCAGGTGAGCAAAGGTTGAATAGAACATATATAATTCATCAAGGATTTTGTTGATTTTGTTATGTTAACTCATTTTCTCCTTAACAACGCTCCCATTGTTGATTTCAAAATGATGTTTCTGCTGTATCGATGATAGGAGCGTTGATTTATTAAAAGTGGATAGTTTCGATTCTTTTCATAGCTATTTAACTAAAATTAGTTTTAATGTATTCTAGAATGATTTCCCTTGAATTAAAAAGTTGGAAATCTTTTGTTTGAACATGTTTTCACCACAAAAGAAGCGTTTGAAAGGCTTGTTTTCATTTTCGTTTTACATTTGTTTACAAACATGGATATTCAACTAGCTCATCTGGTTATTGATCTATATTATTTTAAAAAACTACGATGACAAACAAGAAAAAGGTATAGTTTTTAAAAAATGATTATTGAGATATCAATTTTAAATTGCCGATGAGACTAGTCTCAGTACTAGTAGTTGTAGTGTAATTAAAAATAAATTGACAAGTCATCTGGTGATGAACATGAAGTCCCACCCACGTCTCAAATCTTGATGAATTGATCATATTTATACTACAAATAATAATATAGTCAATATATAGTGTAATTTGAAAGCTGCTAAACTTTTTACTTAAACTAAGTGCAATTTTAGATATAATTTAAAACAATTTCTAGTTGCAATACATCATATAACTTCCAGTTCCATTGTAAACAGTTCAATTTTTGTATAATTTTACTGTGTGGTTGACCATGGATAATGAGCTCAAATATTATATTTGTTTGATTTTTTGAAGTGACATTGTTTCTATTGGGTGTAAAAATGAATATAGTTTCTAAAGACACTAATTGATTACATTCTTGATAAAAATCTAAATTTTAGTGCCTTTAAATTAGGTTTTTTAAAAAAAAAAAAATAATAAAATTTTAAAATAAAATTTTATTTTTAATACAACAAAATCATATTATTTTATGGAAATAAGGTCAGGAGTCTGTGTTGCCTAAAAACATCATTCATTTCCCTTTAATTCAATATCAAAGATATCATTATCTGTTAAAAAATAAAAAGTTATTAACATTTTATGATGGCATGGTAGCTAGCGACTAATTTCCAAAAGATAATTCTGTCAAAATGTGGAAAATAATTCCGGAGAAAAATAGTTAATAAGCACAAAGAATTAGTTGTTATTGATAAGACATAATGTATTTTCTTCCCCCTTTTTTTCACATTAAGTGTTTTTGTTTCACTAGGTGGCATTATATGCACAACTTTTTAATGAGCTAGTTGAAGGTAAAATGAACAAAGATTTGATGGCTATTCACCTGAAACTAAATATGGATACACAGCTAAGCCAAGGATTAAAATGTCATCTGAATAGTTTAGGAGCTCATTTCAGATCTTCCAACGGCTCATTTGGAAGTGTGGTAGATGCAGTATTGGATCAGGTTTGCACAAGTAGTTTACTATACTCTCTACCTTTACCCTTCTAAAATTCCAGGAAATCTCCTAAATTAATTGTTAAAAACAAAAAGTAATTGGAAAACTCCATGTTTTGATTTCTTCCTGGAAACTCTTGGGATTTGCTTATATCCTTGTTGCAAGAACTCTCACTCCATTATTTATTTTCTTCATGTATCTTTTGCCAACTAGTGTTTTACCATCAGGACCTTTTTCCGATTTAAAGTAATTTGTAAACCCCCCGCCCCTTGTTGCATGCCGTACATATTACACCCCTTTGTCAAAAATGGTCTAAGATTTTGTAACTTCGAAGTGTAATGTGGGGGAGGGGGTAAAAATTGGCCTAAATTGCATGACATCATTCATGTATTACCTTGTTTTTCATGTTGAAATTATTGAAGAAATAATATAGGACATTCAATTTTTATTATCTTCAACACTGCATAACAAAACTAATAAAATAGGACAATATAAGCAGTGAAATCGCCACCCCGATGTGTATTTACAACGCCTGAGGCACCAGTGGGCGAAAGAGAAACTTCTACTAATTACAAGAAATGGAAACATAAATCAGACAGATATATTTCAGTAATGTGTGAAAGTTTGGTCTGAATCAAATGTTTATTACTTCCAAGTAATTAAAAGTTCAGAATTTCTACTGCATTAAATTACAAAAGATTATTGCATATCAATCTTAACTCAGCTGGTCTCAAATGCTGTTTGCAGCCTGAGTGGTATAGGTTACTAGGCTCAATATTATGGAAATTAAATTTGTTTTGCGTACAGCGTACGTATGTATACATTCAGTCGAGACCCCCCCATATGCATTCATGTGCAAAATGCCGTTTATTAAACCCTCCTCCTTGTGTACGCAATATATGGATGGTCCCTTAGTTTAAAATCACACTTGCAGCCCCAGTTAAAAATGTTTTATAATTCATTATAATTCTATTATAATAATTATCTAAGATATTTATTTTTCTTTCAGATGCAGTCCTTGACTTGTATAAAAGAAGCTAAAATTGAATATATTCATCAAGACACAAAGGCTGTGATCTCTACTGTTCACACTGTTCTGGACACAGATTCTATCCAAAAAGTTTTCACAGAGCAAAAACAGTGGTGGAGTGGCCAGAGAGGAACAAGAGGGGTAGATGTTGAAGACTGTTGGAAGTGTAATCTCTGTAAGTTCTCTGAACTTTGTGAGTGGAGAGAGCTTAAGGCAGCAAACAAGGGTGTTTGACAATACCTTTTGACTATTTGAAATTAATTAGTATACTTTAAAAAAAACAACAACTCATTAACAGCACATACCCTCATGTAGATGAACATGTTAAGATGACAAAAACTTTGCTTATGTCTTAAATTTAGCTTATTAGCTACTTTTAAAGTTAACCCTTCAATGCCTAAGAGTACAAGCACTCGGAGGAAAAAAACTAAATGCACAAGCTTCAGAAATTTTTTTTATGTTTTGTGCATATTTGTGGTTAGAGTTAGATGAAATATTAGAACCTGCCACCATTTTTAGTTAGTTTTACGGCTTTTTAAATGTTACCATCGGCTCCTCACCTTCCTGCTGAACATTACCTCAGGTGAGATTAATGTGGTTTCATTGAGGACCTACCTAGATGCAAAGAGAACCGACTGTAGTACTTTGATATTCAAAAAGTATCCCATGTGTCCCTGCACGGTGAAACAGCCTGTGGGGTACAAAATTTTATCAATTTAATATAATGGATGATCTAAATATGTAACCAAATAATTAAATGCATTACATAATGTACAATAATTTAAGTAAAATTAGAGTTCACTCTTACAAGTCTGGTTTTGATTGCTGGCTTTTCTTTATCCATCACTAACATTGCGCAGTTGCACACATCTCGCCAATTTTTGGTAGAAGAGACAGAATTTTCTCCCAGCTCAGCCTATATCCTCTGGGGTCTGACTTGAAAAACTTTTGTTTGGCTGACTAATTAAATTAAGCAAATGGGCTGATTGGATTCTGTGCTTGATCCCCATTTTTATAATTAATCGCAGACTATTGGGCAGTCTTTTTAGGATTCCATGTCGGCGTAGTTTTTGTTTATGGTGTTGTGTTATAGTTTTCGGGTATAACTGAAAATATAAGTCAAATAAATTTTGTCACGAGTACACTATCTCAGTTTTCTAACCCTTCCGTAGCTACTTTCCTTAACATCGACTTTAGTGTTCCATTTAACCTCCCCACCATTCCATTTGATAAAGTATGATACATTGAAGAGTGGCTGATTATTATTTTGAGGAATAAAATGCCTCACATTTCTTCTGCTGGTACTCTCTTTAGTGGCACTGTCTCAGGCCATCTGGTAGCCCTATCAATGTTAAGATATACCTATTTTTGTTCTTGGTCATTTGTTGGGGTCCAATAATGTCTATTGCTACCTTCCTGAATGGTACGCCAATGATTTGCATGTGCCCAAGCTCTATTGGCTTAATTTTCCCTGTAGGTCGAGCCTTCTCACATATTGAGTATGTCTTTACCCATTCAGTGATCTCCTTGTTCATATTGGGCCAAAAAAACTCTGACGAGATGAGATGTTTTGTCTTTCTGACCAACATATGTCCAGCTAGCAATGACTCCTGGGCGTTTTTGAGGATAATCCCATGGCTTTCTGATGGAACAACTAGTTTTTCATCAATGTTAGCATTAGACTTGTTAGTAAATTATCTATACAAGTATCCATTCTTAATTTGAAATATGATCTGTACTTGTTTCATATGTTCTACGATATTCTTCTTTGCTTTCTCCCAACATTTGCGCAGTTGTTGGTCCTTTCCTTGTTCCTCCAGTATGTTCATATTCTCCGATACTTCTGGCATTTTGTACTTGTTCCTTCTGTATTGAAAAACTACAGAGAGTTCAAAATTCAGCTGCAAGATTAGTTCTAAGTGCAAAAAAACATGACCATGTTACTCCGCTACTTTACTCTCTTCATTGGCTACCTATACAAGCCCGAATTGATTACAAACTGGCCGTTCTGTGTCACAACTTCTTTTCTGACTCATGCCCTTCATATCTTACTGAACTTTTGTCAGTCTACTCACCAAGTCGTCAGCTACGCTCCTCTGCAGATACACGCATTCTCTGTGTTCCTAAGATAAGAACTAAATCTTTTGGCGAAAGGTCATTCTCCTTTTGTGCAGCCAAACAATGGAATTCTCTTCCATTACACATTCGTAGCATTTCAACTGCTAAGTCATTTAAGACTGCACTTAAGACACATCTCTTTAAAATTTATTTTCAAAAATAATAAAACCACATTTCTGTAATTGATTAGCGTAGCTGATGTATTGAGTATACCGTATTGTTATTTATGTAGTTAATATGCTATGAATGTTTCTTTTTATTTATATATGTATTTTTGTTTCCATGTAAAGCGCTGTGAGCCTGGCTCCTTGCTGGGATACAGCGCTATATAAATCATCATTTTATTATTATTATTATTATTTAATGCCTTCTCATTTTTATCTCTCTTACTTTGTACCCTTGTTACTACATATCCATAGTGGATAACCGAATTTTTATTTCCCCCCACATTTCCTATAATTAGATCCGCCACTAAGTCATTGAATAATGCAGCCAAAAAATATGCCTTTCACGTATTTAGTATCAATTTCTATGTATGCTGTTGGATATTCTAGCACTGTTCCATCTATAAGTCTTAGTTTGTACCATTTCTCTGGATCTCATTTCAATTTACCTATTTCTTCTTGCACCCAATCATGGTACACCCGGTGACTTTGAGTATGGAAACTTCTTTACCAAATGATTTCCCCTTTTCTAAGAATTAAAAAAAAAAATATTCCCATAGATTTTCTAAGGATGTCTGCCACTATGTTAGTATAGTCTACTTTCCCTAATTTTCTTTCTATTATTGTGTCCACTCCATTTTCCCCATTCCCCATCATGAGTTTCTAGTCACTTCATATTTTATCTTTGTAAGGGTGGAGAGTCTATACAGCTTTCCCAGTATACTCCTGTTCTGTCCTGTGTCCAAGCATTATTTTTCTGTCATTGGGGGCAATTATTACTCCAGCGTCCCTCTCATCTACATATAAAACAAACCTCCTGTTCCCTAACTAATCTACCGTCTGCTGACCTCTAATTCTATTTTGACTTTCCCATTGTCCTGCACCCTCGGCCTGAAAATTTGTTTTGCTACTCAAGGTCACAGTATCTCTCCCTATTATCTATCTGGATCAGCACACTTTTGCAACTTGTGGCATTGTTTAATAATATGGTTTTCACCATCTCGGGGTTCATGTTTGTGAGTAGCCTGTTACTACACATCAAGTCCCGCAACTTCTTGTACGACTTGTCTGTTCTTGTGCTTGCCATCAAGTTGTCTAAACTCCTTACTAATTGTAAATGGAATTCCCTAAAATTATCACCCTGAGGCCTAAGGTCATTCCACTTCCATCTATATCTTTCTGCATTATAGCCTTAGTGTGTCAACAGTAGTAAATTTAAAAATGACTATTACCTTATTTGTTTCTAATGTCCTCTGTCAATAAAAATGCCTGCAGATTCCCCTTCCCTTGGCCAACCACTCTTTTGCTGAGCTACGTGTTAAAAGTTGTCAATGTATTCTTCCAGATCACTTTTGTAGGCTCTTCAATAAGTAATAATTATTATTTTTTTGCGTTTCCCCTCCCATTCCCTCTTCATATTTTTTCTCCTCTAATTTTAAAATATCATTTGCTCAGCTCTATTTAGTGATTTCTAATGTCTGCCTCTCCCTTTCTTCTCTTTTCTTCTGTCTTCCCGTTGATCTTCTGCCCTTTTTATTTCTTCAGCTTCTTATTTCCGCCACAGGTCTACTGCAAATTTATCTAATTCATGTCCCTGTAATTTAAGGAGTTAATTAGCTTCACCATTAATTTACCCATCTCATTTATTATTTTACGTCCAGTTTCCATGTTGTTTCATAGAATCTAAGCAGACATATCTTATCTTCTAACAACACTTAAGAAATTAAACAAAATTTAACAAATAATTAAATAATAATTGTAATGACAAACTCATCTCCTGTTAAAAAAACAAAACAACTGCCTATGGTGTAATCGGAAGGGATACTCTGAAGATGATTTAGTTGACCTTAACAGGTCACCACAGGTTCACTCCAGCCCCTGATGTGAATTTCAGTCACATCGAGGGCTGGAGTGAACCTGCAGTGACCTGTGAAAGTCAACTAAATCAGATTGCTGAGGTCACTCTAGCAGACGCCTACAGACACCCCAACCACTGAAAGCCAGTGCCCTTGCTGGCAAATACATTTTGTTACTATAATATAAGTGCAAGTGTAAAGCATTTATAATAGTCTTCGTCTATATTGGGCACTAAGTAAAGAAATGTAGTGATAAAAAAAAACACAAGACAACTTTGATAGTAAACACATAATGGAATTACAATAGACACACGAAAATATTGATTGTTAATACAAGAATGCATTGGTGAAAAGTTAAACACTAGCTTAAGAATTAAAACAAGAGCAATATGTAACTAAGAAATGTCAAAGTCTGGCTCCATGGGTCTATGTAGGAATTAGTCGGAACATTGGGGGATACTGGCTGACCTTCGCGGTACCCCCGGTGGTGGTAGGTCAGCCCCTGCATCAAGCTGCTTGTCTCTACATCGCCCTGTAGATGATGAAAACCTCATCGTCACTTTTGCTCTCCAATGTTGTATTTGGTGGCTCTATCTCTGCCTCTGGAACAAGATCTGAGCGAGGTGCCTTCGCCAGAATCAGATCTTTACTTCTTTACTTTTTGCCTTTCCCCAACACCTCCGGCCAGAGGTAGCAATTTGTACAATACTGCCAACAATGCCAAACTGTAGCCAAGTGGTGACTAAGTTATAAATACAATAAAGTCCAAATCAATTATTAATGCATATTCACAGGTTTATTCCATCAATCCAAAAATACACAGAAAACACAAGTCAGTCCTTGCTCTAAGGTACCTCTACACTCTCACTGACCAGTGGCGGTGTGTCACTCCCCACCAGGTCATGTCCCTCCTCCTGAAGTCTCCGTGCGGTAAAACACGGGTAGTTGGTCAGTCGCTCTCTGTGAACTCCAGTCACATTGAGGGCTGGAGTGAACCTGCAGTGACCTGTGAAGTCCAACTAAATCAGACCGCTGAACAGACAGCTACATATATTTACCTGGGGTATTGAATATAACACTCTGGATATCCATGCATACAAAATCACCAAGTCGCAAAACCTAAATGTTCACTGCATCTAATCGACTTAATAATATTAACATACATTGTTTATATCTCCTTTGAGCCTAACCTCATTGTGTTGTCTGTTTCTAATACGAAGGCTTGATACTGCTTTGGTTGGAAGTGTTTGGCAGTCTATTGACGTGACTTCCTGGTACAGTTTGTATGTAGCACACTGCTAATACTAGTGATGGGACGATACCATAATTTTTAACGATTCCGATACGATTCCGATTCTCCCAAATTATCCCGATACGATTCCGATTCCTAGCCATTATTACATATTTATTTGGGCTGTTATTGATTAAATTAAATTTAATAGTTAACTTTTGAAAAATTACCGATTAATTAATCGATCATTTTTTAAAGCTAAAAATATAGATGTATGACATCATTTAACTGAAAATTTCAAGGGAAGTAATAAAAACAGGCAATTGGTATCTTCATTAAGTTATTTTTAAAACAGTTAGCACTGAAAACAAGTTAAATAACGTATTAAAGTTGAGGCACTTTAATGAAATTTTCAAATTAATTTTTATAAATATAAAAGTAATACAGCTGTATAGAAATTGTTTCATGATTAGTAAAAACATAAAGATCATCTTTTTATCCCAAGTTCAAGTGGTTCGAAAGCTATGATTTTTTTCTAAGACCTCATAATCTCTTTTTTCACTATTTTGTTTTCCTTCATATTTTGTGCCCTTTTATTGCATTTTTTAAAATACCCATAACATAAGTAGGCTATTTAATTTAATTAGTTCAATATAATGTCAATGAATTTAATATTGTTATTGTTAAATAGTTAAAAACAATGTTTTTTTTTATTTCATTGTCCTTATAAAACAGGTTATTTTAAAGTATATTCTTTCTGAATTTCCTTAACGGAGAAGTTTGTACGTAAAAAAGTAACAATAAAATAAAAACTATTATTAATTATTTATTAATAAATTGAATTTTAAAAAAAACAACAAAACATTTTTCTATTTTTAATCACTATTTTATCGATTAAAATAATTTTAATCGATAAAATAATTTACCGATTAATCAAGAAATTAATCGGTAATTTCCTCAGCCCTAATATATATATATTACTGTGCCCAGGTATTAATAAAATTAACATATTTAATTAATATAAAAGTTGAGAGTTGATTATAAAAGTTTGTTAACTTGCTGTTGAAGAATACAATTACATAACACATCTATCAATAATTCCATTTTAATAATACAAAGATGAAGTATTGAATTAAAAATAATATAAATAATTACATTTAATGAGAAAAACTTCTTTTACTTAGATCAGTTGATAGTAAGAATATGCATTCAATCTTAGTCAAATTGAAGCACTCGCAAGTTATAGAGCAAAAACATAAGCATCTCTCCAGTTGTTGGTTCTAAACGGTTTCTCTTTGGCGAGTATATATTGCCACCTACACTAAAAATTCTCTCGCTCTCTACTGAAGAAGGTGGAGCACATAAATACTTTCTTGAGAGGAGAGCCTAACTTGGAAGTTCTTCTTTGTTCGCCTTCCACCAGCTAAAAAGGATTCTCATTGTTTGCAATCAGTTTAAATGTTAGATACCTTGAAATTTCTGTTCTAATCTTAATACTTGCTGCTGAAAATTGACTCTGTAGTTGTGGTTGAAGAATTTGTATTGCTTGTTTCTTGTTGATCGGCTTTCTTTTTTTTTTCATTTCATATCAGCAAAGCACTTTTCAAAACTGAAATTGAATTCAACATTTTGCTCATCATCACTGCTGGCTGAATCTGAAGAATCAGGAAGACTGGTAGTTTCACTGTGACTATACTTTATGCTATTGGACAGGTCTTCCGACAACCATACAACAAGCGCTTCATCCGCAGGTTTGCCATTATATTCCTGTTCAATGAACTTATCTTTAAGTCTTGGATCAAGGAAGGTGGCAAGAATTAAGTTTTTATCATTAATGTAGGTGCTTAATCTAAGTTCAACTGATGATTTCCATGATGATAATGTAGATCCCAAGCCATAGAACAGTCCATTTGATTCTGCAGATTCAAAAAAGTGCCGGATCACTTTGATTCTTTGATGTTTGGAATTATCAATGCAGCTGTTGCATCCCGGATGCTCATAAAATTGGCGCAATCATCAAAGTTTTTAAATTTTTTTTAAGCTTTTCCAACACTTTCCACTGACTACTTTCCAAACACTCGGGTTTGGAATGCTCACTGCAATATGCAATGAGAGTTGCCTTTTGTTCAAGTATCCTATTCATCATTTGGTACTGACTGTTCTATCTTGTTTGTACATCCTGTATAAATCTGTGTGCAGGTACTTTGAACTGTTTTTGATACTCTTGATATTTAGCAAATGCTGAAGACGAATGTGAAAATGTCCTACAATCTGTTTTGCAGACAGCAATAATATCTTTGACATAACGCTGCTCAAATATGGCATCATTTAGTACCAGCTGTAAGGTATGCTTAAAGCATGGCAATGATTGTAAATTTGCTTGGGTAATTCCTGCTACCATGTTAGCTGCATTGTCTCTCACCACAAGATGGACTTTATTACTGGTTAGGTTAAATTTTTGCATTGTATTTAATATGTGTTCACATATATTGACAGCAGTGTGTTTATCATTAAATGGAGTGACTTGTAAAATGGCACATCTTAATTCATAGTTATCTTCAATCCAGTGAGCTGTATAACTTATAAATGATGAATTAGAAGTGCTTGCAGTCCAACAGTCACTTGTCAATGAGATAAAAAGCACTGAATTAATGTCAAGCTGTAATTTCTTCAAAACTTTATCATAAATTTCTTGAAAGGCAGTTTCTTTAATATTTCCTGGAGGGCATTTCATAACTTGGACAAATTACTTTTAACAGCCTTATGAACCCAATATCTTCAACAATAGAAAATGGTTGAAGGTCAGCTGCGATCATTTCTGCAATATGTTTGTGTACTTTTTCAGCCTTACTGTCGTTAATATTCCATGGTTTTGACAGATCTAACGATGCTTGTAATGTCAGTTGCCTCGTTGTTTCCTTTTCTATTCTCTGGACTTTGCTGCTTGTAGTTGGAAATGAAGTGGATTGAGATCTATAATTCTAGATAGATGATACAACAGACGAGGAAGCCATTGTATGTTCGCCTCGTTTATTCTGTCTTCAATAACGAAAAACTTTAACATGTAAGGGACATTACTCAAACATTATAAAACTAATACAAGAGAGTGAGTTCCCCCAAGAATAAAGCTTAATATATTACATCCCTTTACCATTAGTAACATACTAACATAGGTTCAAGGGAATAAATGATAGTATCTTAAAACTACCTTTTTATTTTCTACTTTGAAACATTAGAATTGCCAAGCAATAATAAAAGAAAGATTGAATTATGAATAATGATCCCTTTTCAATTCATAACACCTCAAAAGTCAATGCAAAACACTATATATATGCATTCCTTCTGACATGTTAAACAATCTTATGAATCACTAAATATATTGTCAGGGAAAACCCAATAACTCCATAATGTTTCCCTGACATATCCCCCCTCTTCACTTTAGATTTAACTTACGGAGTTAAATCTACACATGATATAAGATACACGATCTTTCAAACATTAAAAAAATCAGGACATAGAATCATTGTCGTTTGCAAACGCAAACAAAACAACAAAAGAAACATCTTTGTCATCTTTGCAGTCCCCATGGTGGGACTCTCCATGTATCTTTATGGTCCCCACAGTGGGAATCTCCATGTATCTTTATAGTCCCCACAGTGGGACTCTCCATGTATCTTTATAGTCCCCACAGTGGGAATCTCCATGTATCTTTATAGTCCCCACAGTGGGACTCCACATGTATCTTTATAGTCCCCATAGTGGGACTCCACATGTATCTTTAATGTCCCCATAGTACATGGGATGCTGGGGGTTATGGAGATCTCCAATCCATCCATACCCACCTATATAATTATCTATCTTAAACATAAACATTGATAATAATACTCATCAATAAACATCAAATCATTAGAAAACAATTATCAAAACACCTTTATAACCATAAATAGCATAATCATCGGAATAGTGCAATCATCATAATCTATGTCATGGAAAACTCATAAGAATCTATCATCATTATTACATCTTCTTTACAAAAATTTTCTGAGGTCTCCAGGTACAAAATTGTTTACATCATCAAAAAAATATTGTCATGACATAAAAATCACATCTTTAGTACATATAATAACTACAATGTAATAACACTGGTCATGAACCTCAGAAATATCACAACACATATCAAATAATGGGACGAAATCACCTAGACTCCAAAATTCAAACCCAAAAATTACCTTAAAAATAAAGGCCATTGGTCTTGATGGTGGTATATATCTTTTGTCACCTATCTTAAACAAAAATCGACCCTTGTTTCCATTATACAGGTTGATGTATCCTAGCGCAGGCCTACGCGGCCCTTCCCACATGGCAAAAAATATGTTGCAACTGGTGTCAATATAACCCTGACCTCTATTAAACTTTTGATATTTCATGTGTATGTCTTTTAATAACTCGGCGTACCAGCCATCTGCCCCCACACGGCGCAATATTTCATTGAGGACCCCAAAGATTAATAAACTCATTAGGCGTAACGAAAAAGCAAGACCGTCCTCTCTTTTTCGCGTAAACCTGTCTTGTGAGTTTTCGGTCAAGGTCTCTTGATTTCTGGCCAGTCCTGACCGCACATTGTCACTGTCCCTGTCCATGTGTAACTCTGTATTTGTCTTGGTGTGTTTATGGAGGTCATAAGCGTCACCTTTGTGTAGCCGTATAAAACAATGTTCCCTAGAGCACTTATATTGCATTGTGAACCCACTTATTTTCTTATTTTTTTCCTTGCGGACTATCACCATTTCCGCACCCTGCCTGGCATGTCTATTTCTGTATTCATCACATTCAAAATCTGTAGGTTTTCCCACCTCTGTGGTTTTCATCGGCTCGGCCATTTCCTCAATAACTTCCAATTCATCTGAAACCCTCTGATTTTCGTCAACTTTTGTCTGCCAGGCTCCTATAGTCCAATGATACTCATCTTTACTATATGGGTCAATACTTTCTTCCTTGTACAGTTGATGATTTTGAGCCATAATTTGTTCCTTCTCAATTAGTAATTTAGACCTGTTGGACCGTTTCTGCACCCTAGCTGTCATATCTGTATCATTCCCTGTTAATCTCAGCATCAATTTAGGCATGTTCACTTCTTTTACCTCTATGTTTCTCCATAATTCTAATATGTCTTCTTTGTTATGTGCTACCTTTATTGTTAACGCCTTATTCTCTTCTTCTTTCTGAGTCATTCTTTCTTTAATATATTCATTCTCTATCTTTATTTCCTTTAGCTCCTTATGTAATTTCTCTACAATTCCATCTGTATCAGTCAGCGTCTTATTCAGCCCTGTTATATTTTGGTTTGCATTGATTAAGTTTAACTCCATCTCCGCTAGCTCTACGTCTTTACCCTTAAAATTCTTTATCAAGCTAGAATATACTTTTTCCAGTTCATTATTTTTCATGTTCAAGTTCATGTACTTCAATTCAGCTTCATTTTGTTTTATTTTGTGCTCCGTCTTCAATTGCTCTAGTAAATGGTCAGCTTTACTCAGATCTGCTGTTTTTGTGTTAGCAATAATTATATTTGTATCACTTTCTATCAGTTTTTCATCTTTAATCTTGACTATATTTATGAAACTAGACAACTCTTTCTCCATTGAGTCAATTTTCAATTTTAAGCTTACTGCCTCGACTTCCTTTTCATCTAATTTTGTTTTGGTCACTCTTTAATTTTTCTAATAACTCATCTTTGTCATTAGTTATTTTGAGTAAGTTAGCTTTTTCTTTATTAACTTGAGCTAACAGGCTGTGCTTTTCGACAATTACCATTATTAATCCATCTTTAGCTTCCTTTAGCTCTGTTTTGTAATTCTCGGCTTCCCTTTCCACCGCGGTAAGTCTATATTGAACTCTATCCAATTTTGCTTGTAAATCATTTACTGTCATTTTCTGTCCTGCGATTTCCTTGTCTTTGTCAAATAATGATGTTTTTAATCTGTCCACGAGGCTAAGTTTGTCTGCTAATTCCCAGTTTAACCCATCTATTTCTTTCTTATTTTCGGCAGCACGGTTTGTAAGAAACCTTATTTCTTTTTCTTTCTTCTCTGATTCTTCATCTTTCCTTGAATACTGTTTTTGTAACCACTCTATTTCATTCTCATTTTCGGCATCACGGTTTCTAAGGAACATAATTTCTTTTTCCTTCCTCTCGGATGTTTCATCTTTCCTTATATAATGATTTCTGTTCTTAGGAACCTTCTCACGACATTTACTAATTGTTTTACTATTGTACTTTTGACCACCCTGGATCATGTTTTCCTTTTTATACTTGATGACGTTAACCGGCTTCTTGGGATTTTCGTATCTATAATACTCAAACTGGCCAGATTGCGGGTCCGCCACCCTATAAACTTCTTCCGTCAGATACGGATCTTCACAATAAATGCTGGCTAATCCGTAGAGTTCTTCACCCTTGCTATCGTCACGGTCTGGGCCTTCCGTCTCATCCATAGCCCCTCTCTGTCTTTTTGCCTCTAAATGCTGCCTGTCTCTTTTCGTATTGTCTCAGAGATTCTTCAGCGTATTTTTCCCACTTCAACCTAACTTCTTCAATTTTGTTTACCCACCATCTATCAATCCCTGCCATTATTTTATGCAACTTGTATTTACAAATTTGTATTATAGAAAAACAGAAAAAATTATTATACCACAATCACTTTTTGCAATGTCTAACATAACTACTTACGTAACTTAGAACCAATGTCCATCATAAAAACCTAGAACAAAAGTGTCCAACCCAAAGCCAAGGAGCCAAGCAACACAAGTCAATAGCCAAATGAATGGATACTATGGTCACAGAACTGCCCAACGTTGTGATGACTCACGGTGACAGCACAGGGATGTGTACTTAACTGTCCATGTTGCAATGACTCACGGCGACAGCACACGGGATGTGTACTTAACTGTCCACGTTGTGATGACTCACGGCGACAGCACGCGGGATGTGTACTTAACTGTCCACGTTGCGATGACTCACGGCGACAGCACACGGGATGTGTACTTAACTGTCCACGTTGCGATGACTCACGGCGACAGCACACGGGATGTGTACTTAACTGTCCATGTTGCGATGACTCACGGCGACAGCACACGGGATGTGTACTTAACTTAACTGTCCACGTTGGGAGAATACACTACTAACCTTGTTGGAAGTAGAAGGATGTCTGGTGCAAACCGAATACCTGAGGTTTTTTTTCTGCCTTGGTCCACAATAATCCCAGACTGTAGCCCCCAATGTTACGTCGTTGTCTGGGTTACTTGTTATGACCAAATGGACAGGTCAACTCAAGGTATAACACCAACACTCTTGAACATCTATAACTTTATTAACAACAAAGGTTCCTCCATTAACAAACACGTCCTATCTCTCCCTCACTGCAACTGCCTCTCTTCTCACTACGTCACGCTCACACTCTTACGTCATGCCCTTTCATACCGTGCGCACCGCACCGCACCAAACACAAGTAACAACATTGACATGTCTGGGAAAACCCAATAACTCCATAATGTAATTGTAACATGAACATTATATGATTTGAATCATTTGGTAGATTAAATCCTTACAAACAAATGCTAAATATGCCACAACATAATTAAAATACAAAACTATGAGGTCAAAGTCCTTTTAACTTTCAAAATCAAAGGTCCAACTTATCTGGGACTTTGATTGTCCTGTTTGACCTTCTCAGTGGCTGTTGATTTGGTGACTCAAGATTCCGACCATCTGGACTCTCTAGCTCAGGGAGTTCAGGATCTAAATCATTAATTCCAGGATTTACATTTTCTGACTCTAGAATACTTGGTTCACTCATATCAACAGACACTGGTTGTGGAACAAACTGAGTTGGTGTGAAACGGTCAGATCTGGTGGGATTGACAGATTCACACTCATTATCTGCACAAGTTATTTTTAATTGGTCTGCATGTCTACGGACAATAAGTCCATTATTTGTTTTTACTTTATAAGACACAGGTCCTGTACATTTAACAATTTGACCTGGCATCCATTTTTCCCCTCTCCCATAATTTCTCAGATACACATTATCATTAACCCCAAACTCTCTCTCAATGGATGTTTTGTCATGATTTAATTTTTGTGTATGTCGATTTTGGGAAACAGACCTTTGAACAATTGGATGTAGTAGGTCAAGGTGAGTTTTAATTTTTCGACCACACAGCATTTCGCATGGTGCAACACCTGTTGTTATATGAAGAGTTGTGTGGTATTTGGCTAAGAACCTGCTAACTCTTTCTCTGAGAGAAAATTTGTTACCAGTACCCATTTTTACCATAGCGGTTTTGAATATGCCTACCACTCTTTCAGCCAAACCATTCCCAGCAGGATGATAGGGTGATGTGGTTATATACTCAATACCATTTGCTACACAAAATAGTTTAAACTCATGAGCAGTGAAACTAGGCCCATTATCTGAAACAATTTGATCAGGTAACCCATGAGTTGAAAATATTTCCTTAAGTTCTATAATGGTATCATTTGCAGTGATTGTGTTCATGATTTTAACTTCTAACCACTTAGAATGTGAATCAATAACAATTAAGAACATTTTGTTCATGAAGGGTCCTGCAAAATCTATATGGATACGTTTCCATGGTTCGATTGGCCAATCCCAGTTTTGCAAAGGTGCTGTAGCTGGGTGATTTGAATGTTGTGCACAGCTTGAACAAAGCTTTACATATTTTTCAATACCAGCATCCATATGTGGCCACCAGAACCACGATCATGCAAGACTCTTCATTTTGGAAGAACCAAGATGAGTATCATGTAAACTTCTGAAAACTTCTTTTTGTAACATTTTGGGGATAATAACCCTTGACCCCCATAGCACACATCCATCTTCTAGACTTAACTCTATTTTTTTTATTTTAAATGGTCTTAAATCATCATTCACTGACTCTTCAGGCCAACCATTCTTACAGTACTCATATACTTTTATCAAGCACTCATCTTTTTGTGTTTCTCTCTTAACATCATTCACATTTATATTGGAGTTATTCATGATAGTGAAAAGAACAAATACATCTTCTGGTACATAGCTAAGGCTTTGGTTTTTTAAAGGTTAACGAGTATTAACGACTAAGACCATCTGCACTATTCTCAAGTCCAGGTTTGTATTTCAATTCATAATTGTATGCGGCTAGTGTGATAGCCCACCTTTGAACCCTTGGTGAAGCATGCTCAGGCAGGGGCCTGTTTTTCCCAAACAAACCCAGTAATGGCTTATGATCTGTAAAGATGGTGAACTCCCTACCAAACAGAAACTTGTGAGATTTCTTAACACCAAAAATGATGCCTAAGCCTTCCCTATCTAACTGAGAATAATTTTTCTCAGCCTGGTTCAAAGATCGACTGGCAAAAGCAATGGGTCTGTCACCATTTTCATCTATGTGAGATAAAACTGCTCCTACACCATCTGGTGAAGCATCACATGTTAAGATAAGTCTTTTCCCTGGGTCATAGTGAGCCAGCAAGGTGTCAGAAGACAAAGCTTCTTTTGCTGCATTAAAAGCAACATCTTGTTGTTTACCCCAGTGCCAAGTTGCATTTTTCTGCAGCAGCTTGTACAGTGGTGATAGTTTATCAGACAGATTCCCTATGTACTTTGCATAGTAATTTATCAAGCCCAAAAAAGCTCCTAGTTGTTGGGTATTTTCAGGTTTGGGTGCCTCTTTAATGGCTTTTGTTTTCTCAGGTTGAGGTCTGAGACCTTGTCTGCTCAATCTATAACCCAGAAAACTAATATCTTTCAGCATGAATTGACATTTATCTTTGTTTATTTTTAAACCCTTTTTACCGACTATTTTCAAGACCTTATCAATTGTTTTAAGATGTTCAGTGTCATTCTTACCAGTTATGTTTAAATTGTCAAAGTAAACACAAACATTTGGAATGTCCTGAAAAATACTGTCCATGACAGCCTGGAAAATTCCAGGGCTAGATGATATCCCAAAACATAGTCTTTCATACTGGTAGAGTCCCTTATGTGTGTTTATTGTCGTATAGACTTTTGACTCTGGATGAAGTTCTAGTTGAGTGTAAGCATGACTAAAGTCTAATTCAGTGAATTTGTCTCCTCCTGCTAACTTCAAAGAAATATCCTCAATGTTAGGAATAGGGTACCTATTTAGTTCTATTTGCTTATTCAGTGTAGCTTTATAGTCCCCACAAATTCTTACAGAACCATCCTTCTTTAATACTGGCACAATGGGCATTGCCTAATCGGAATAGTCTACCTTCTTTATGATGCCCTTAGATTCCAGTCTACTTAGCTCATTTTCAATTTTATCCCTCATTGCATAAGGTGGAACTCTAGCTTTGCAGTATCTTGGATTTGTATCTTTAATGCTTATCTTCACTGTCCTATCATTTAGTAACCCTGAACTACCAAAGACACCTTTATTTTCAGATACAACTTTATCTATTGAAGTAAAAATAGATTCTCTTGCTTTGTTCACTAAAAATATACTCCCCCAGTCTAACTTAAGATCAACTAACCAGTTCCTACCTAGTAATGGTGGTCCGTTTCCTTCAACTACAAGAAGAGGAAGTTTAACACTTTGACCATTATAGCTTATATGAACTATATACTCTCCTATCACCGGAACATTGTCACCTGTGTAAGTTGTTAGGCACTTGTGACATGGTTGTAGAGGCACTGATCCTCCTGTGACAGCGTCAAAGTCCTTCTTTGTGATGACGGTTAGAGATGCTCCCGTGTCAAGCTGGAAGATGATGCTCTTACCATTGATACTAACTGGTACATTGATGGGAGCATGACTTGTTGATTTCACCGAGAACAGGTTGATCTTCGGCTGCGGATCAGTTTGAGCATTTTCACTGGTAGAGTGGTTCATTTGTTGGGTTATGCTGTCTTGGTGACAGTTAACATAGTGCTGCCTTTGGTTGCGGTACTGTCCAGACTGGCTAGATCTGGCAACAGACGAAGACTTTGCAAAGCAGGCCTTGGCAATGTGACCTTGCTTACTGCACTGATGAGATGCATGGGGACTGTTGCATCGATGACATTTTTTATAATTATTACTAGATTTAGATCTAGGATTTGAACTTGCAGGCTGTTTAGCATAAGTTGAACTGCTCTGATGGGGTTGGTGTTTGTTGACTGACCTGCTGTCTACTGCATTGATCCCTGAAGGCGCCAGAGATCTGGCCGCATCGGATGACTGCTGAAATGAAGTTGCAAGTTGTATTGCTTTTTCCAATGTTAGATCTGTCTCGAGAAGCAACTTTCTCTACACATCAGGGCTGTTCTCACCGGTGACAAACTTTTCACATAGTCTGTCGGACAGGGTGTCGCCGAATTCACAGAATTCACTTAGATGACGTAGTGCAGCAACATATTCTGATATAGACTCGTTTGGTTGACGAGTCCTACCGTCAAATCTGGCTCGACACAGGAACTTTGGTGGTGCAGGCGCATGGTGATCTGTGAGGAGTTTGCTCAGCTCGTTAAAGCTCTTGGTAGCTGGACTAGATGGTGCACATAAGTCCTTTAATAGCCTAAATTGTTGAGGCCCTATGACTGTTAACAAAACAGCTATCTTTTTGGCTTCTATCGTCACGTCGTTAGCTTCAAGGTAGAAGCTTAATTAACCTATCTAGATAATCATGAATGGTTTCTTCATTCGAATTAAATTCTTTTATCTGACCATATAGAGCCATTATCCTACAAATACTTAGCAAATATGCTCTAGCAAGCTTCTTCTTAAGTAAGCATGTGCTCTTTTTAGTGGATGATTAATCCTCGTCGCCAATGAAGTGGATTGAGATCTATAATTCTAGATAGATGATACAACAGACGAGGAAGCCATTGTATGTTCGCCTCGTTTATTCTGTCTTCAATCAAGAAAAACTTAAACATGTAAGGGACTTCACTCAAACATTATAAAACTAATACAAGAGAGTGAGTTCCCCCAAGAATAAAGCTTAATATATTACAATTGCTTCTCAATTATTTTCTGTCATGCCCCCCGCGGGACTGTAAATAGTATCATTTGCCTATAAAATTGTTATAAGTACACCTCTGCCGAGGTCAAATGAGCTTGCCTTTACGGAGCCTGGGGTGCCCCTTACTATTTGGGAAGCACTGCTGTATGTACACAACGGTCACCCATAACATGCTGGAAATGTGCGGCCTACGTTGCATTGAGGACAGGAACGGCCCTGATAGCACAATGGACATGAACAGCACAGGCCTTTGTTGTGTTGATCTGGTATATACTAGTGATTTAGTACCACTGATATTGTCTGCCAGTGAGAAGGCAATGTGGTATGATGATCTGGTTTCTGTTGTATATCTTGTAGATATAGCAACTGCCTAGTAGTGCTCGGCAATCCTGAGGCATGTTAACGGTCCTTCAATGTTAGGACTCTCCTACGGGTGCCTTACTTCCAGTCTGCAAAACTCTTTCAATCTTAGTACAGTGATAAATCCTGACTCACGTTTATTCATGCTCTTGATATATCACTCAGTGCGCTTCTAATACATGTTTATACAGTTCATACTCTACAGTCGTTATAGTTACTCAGCTGTGTTGTGTTGTTTACATCCAGTGTGTAGTCCTGGCGCACTTCCGGTTCATCTGTGCTGACACTTGACGTAGAGTCAGAGTTCAGCAGGTGCAGAAACTTGTAGATCAGCTGACACATAGAGTTGTAGCACTGGAGCGAGGTATGTCGACGCGACATCAACACATTGCTGATTGCTGTATGCCTCGATTCATGTACTGTGTAATACAGGGACACAGTTGTGCTGTGTGCTCCCCGACACTCTAATGGCATATACCGGAAACGACGACTGAGCAAACGACCTATGTAGGTCAGTCCTTTGCAATTTGACCTTTGAACGTTGCTGATTAATATTAATGAACTTTGCAATCTTCATTCACAGTTTATATACTGCCGTAGATTAATTTCAATGTTCATATGTCTCACTGACACTGTTTTTCAACTTTATTCACCAAACACTTCTTTCTAATGTTAATACTTGTAGTATTTAACTTTACTTACATAGTTCCATTATAACACAAGTAGGTCATACGTCGCCATTGATGTCCGCAGGAAAAACTTGAACATTCACTGAATTCACTAAATTTATCCTTTGAAAAATGAATGTGTTTACATTTTTTGTAAACTACTGTAGATGTCTACACTACATATCTTGTAAATTCTTCAGCATTCTGCACTAATGCCAACCTTCTTGTAGTTGTAGTTTGGATTTCAAAATTCTGACGCAAGACTTGCTACTCTTTCATCACTTTTTTAAAAATTCTGACACCAATGTAACTGTTTCTTTATCTGATGTTTCTAATCAGGCCTTTTCCACTTATGTAGGCGTGTACTGACAAGTAGCAACTTACATTAACTTTAATCCAACACAAGAAGTATGTACACTTTATACACTGATGAAGTTAATCTGGCTTCCTGCCATTTTCCCACACACGTTCCATTCAACTTACTAGCACTCAACTGACTGCCTTTTACGTGATCTCTCTCAATTCCTAATATGCAAATTATTATCACGTAACAATGGTGTGACTTAGCACGTGGGGTGAAAAATCATTATATAACATAACTGTTCAATAGTATAAGTGCTCCTAAGACTGTGGTAACTGTTGCATACTGTTCTAGATAATGTTAAATCCACCGTTTCAGCTGTGCTGCCTGGTCTTTTATAATTTCTCCAGTTTTTGACTTTAGGCTTAGGGGATCAACCTTGGATGTCAAAGAGCCAGCTGCTTTTTTTAATAGTTTTGTACGTAGCTTTGGCATTGCCCATGTCTGTAGCTGACTCTATTGAAGCAGACATTAAGCCAGTAGGTTTTGTCACTTCGACATTTTGAGCATGCATCTTGGCTGTTGGGTGTAGGTTTCTCCTTGTTGGCTACGAGAGCTTCAGTGACTAGTTTCATTTCATCCCAATAAGCATCGAACCAATCCATGTTTTCAGGGAACTTTAGCCAAAGGCATTTTATGCTGATTTATAAATCGGTTTTCAGATGCAACTATTGGTAGTCAATGGAGAGACATTTGAGGTCGTCTTTAAGAGCATTTCATGCATTTTGTCAGCACAGCTGTATTTTTTTTACTGAGTCTTTCATGCAGTAGGTGTTAATGCATGGACATTAATTTTCTTTGGTATGTTACGCTGCAAGTAGAATTGACTTTCTAACTTACTATAATTATAGTAATATTTAAGGGGCACTATAAGAATGACACGTAACATAAAAAGTAGAATAAAACACTGTTAACTGACTGTTGAGTTTTTAAAATGGAACTGCTACTGCTAACAGTGACTAACAGTGTTAAAGTTACAGTATAAAACAATAGAATCATGGACGCTTTGACCCCAGAGGGTTCGACCACAGGCTGTTTTGCATCCAGACAATTCGACCATTTCCTTTTTGAGGCGTGAAATGGTTTTATTTATGCCTAGTTTTTATTTTTAAAAATCTTTTGAATACATTTTTGGTATAAAAATAAATGTCTAATATTATGTAGCCGAGTGGTGACTATTATTGTTAGTTTGAATAAACAACACAATGCAGGAAAGCAGAGGACTATAGTCATATATTTGGCTTCTTTCTAAGCAGCATGGAACACAGTTCTCAATCCTCCACTAACTACTGACTCCTCTCTGCTATATCTTTCACACACTTGCTCTAGCACACCTACACTTGCGCATCACTACATGTTATTACAAATATGTGTATGTTTACAATATATATGTTACAAATATATGTGACAGAACTATATATTAGATGTAGTTTATAGATGTTGAAATATAGGGCCCTCGCAGGTGCCAATAATAAGTAAGTTATGTGAACTATTATTAATGTATTAAATTGAGAACTGACCTACTATAATATACTCTATATACTCTATAGTATAGTAAAAATAGTATAGGATCAAACTTTAGTAGAAGTACATAAATCTTGTAGTTGAAAAACAACAAAATATAAATGTCAGTGTCTTGATTCAGCATTCGGCTAGATTGTCCGTAAGTCATTGATCCTGTGTTATATTAAAATGTTTCTGGGTTCCCCTCCATGTACGCATGTGTTCTGCTAGCGATACGGGCTGATCTGCGTGGCTGGGCCCTAGGGGGTAGGTAGACCTGTCTCGCCAGCATCTACTGTAGCGCACCGTGGTCTTGCTCCATTGATAATTATGGGCTCATCCTCATCAGTATCAATCTCGGCTGATGTGTCTTTGGGACCAGCATCTGACACTGGTACCAGATCAGAGAGCGGTGCCTCAGCGAGGAGAAGAACCTTTCAATTGAATGTTCGTTCGGGTCCCCCGGCCAGCGGCAGTAGTCTATACACATGTTGATCGGGTAAGCGTGCGCTGACGCAATATACATCGAGCTGCCAGAAGTCTTGGATTTTATTTCGCGCCAAGACTCGGTTCCTAACATTCACGAAGTCCCCGACTTCTAGAGGGTGCTCTTTTGCTCGCTTGTCTGTGAAGGTGGTCCTTTTTGCAGCTTCGTCTTTAAGGTGTTGTAAGGCGAGGCAGTGTGCCTCTAGTAGCCAGTAATGGTGCTGCCTCACCCAGTCGGTACTTGTCGCCCCCATATCCATAGGTCGACTTAGAAATTCATCCACAGGTAGTGGGGGTGCCCTACCAAAAAGCAGAAAGTAGGACACGAGGGGTGTTGTTGTAACCTTGTACCAGGTCTGGTAGAAATATAGGCCACTGTCACTTGTTGTCCGGTGGCAGTGAGCTTAGCAGATTGTGTAACTTTCGGTTAAATCCCTCACACTGTCCATTTCCTTGTGGGTGGTATGGATTGTGTGAGATTTTTTTATGTGATACAAGTCACACAGCTCAGCTATCAGCCGGTATTGAAACAACCGACCTTGATTGCTATGGATTCGCATTGGAACACCATACTTCTGGAACCATTCACGAACTAGGACGTCGGCAACGGTTACTGCTTCTTGGTTCTGGGTTGGCAGTGCTTGGGTAAATTTTGTGAATACATCTGTTATGACCAGCACATCCTCCCTGCCACCACTGGCAGGCTATAGCTTTGTGAAGTCTATTTTTACAGCTTCAAATGGGTAGCTTGAAATGATAGGGGTGGATGTCATGTGCAACATGCTTGGGAGTCGTCCCATTTTGAAGCGGCTGCACTTAGAGATGTACTCTTTTACCTGTGCATACATCCCCGGGCAGTAGACCTCTGGTCGAAGAAGACCTTTTGTGCGGTCCAGACCTTGGTGTCCCATGTTGTCGTGTAGTGAGAACAACACTTCTGGGATCAGACTGGACGGCAGCAGCAGTTGTTCGCACATACCTTGGGCAATCCTACACAAAAGACCATCATGGAGTGATAGCCAGTCGTGTTGTTTGTTTAGAACTAGCTTCCCCCGATTTGGTCGGGGCATGGCGGTACACGACTCTAAAAGTGGGCCTATGTCCTTGTCCTCTCGCTGGAGCTGAACCAGTTCTGGTTAATCTTGGAAGGAGCTTACTTCCCCCTACTGCATTGACGGCTGGATCTTAGACTGTAGGCAACTGGACATGGTGAGGGGCAGAGTAGCCCTACTGAGGTTTGGTGTGGGATAGCACGCCTCCCAACCTCTACCTCTGGCAATATGTCTCCTGTGCCATTCCTATTGCTGCGGGAACCGCAATGTCCCTGGATATGTCTACTGGAATCCGGGAGAGGGGATTCAGTCAACCTAGTCTGTATTTAACATCAAAATTAAATTGTGCTAACTGTGCCGCCCAATGTTGTTCCAGGGCTCCCAAGGGTCACAGTCCTGAAATATACTAAGGGATTGTTGTCCGTATACACACTGAAACGGGCCCCAATCAAATAGTGATGGCATTTCTCACTGATAGCCCATTTCATAGCGAGAAAATCCAATTTTAGGCTACTGTATGATGCCTGATTTTTTTCAGTAGGTCGCAGGCGTCGACTGGCAGAGGTGATTTTGCGTCTCTCACCTTCTTGTTCCTGTGATAGAATCCCACTTAGTCCCTCGTGACTGGCATCAAGAATGAAAGGCTTTGTGAAATCAGCGTGTCCTAATGTGGGTGCAGCAGTGAGAGCTAATTTAAGCTGATCAAAGGCCTGCTGGTGTTTTCCTTCCCAGAGCTCAGCTATTTTAACCCTCTTCTGGTAGGACTTTTTACTGCCCAATGTGAGGAGATCATGCAGAGGCACGGCTATGGCTGCAAATCCTTAATAAAGCTCCGGCAATAGCTGGCAAATCCTATAAAACTGCGCAGCTCGGTTGTAGTAGTTGGAGTGGGTCAGTTTCTCACCACCTCCACCTTATACACATCACAGCCAATGCCTTTTTTAACGAGATGGTGTGCCCCAGGAAGTTTACTTCCCGCCTCAATAACTGACATTTGTCAGGGCGTAGTTTCAACCCACTGTCTATAATGCGCCCCAACAGTTTATCTAGGTGCAACAGGTGGTCGTCAAACGTTGTGGAGTAAACTAAAAGATCGTCTAAGTAGACTAAAAGGAATTGGAAAAGAAAATCGTTCATGGTCCGTTGCATCAACCATTGGAACTTAGCCGGAGCCGAGGAGAGTCCCATTGACATGCGAGTGTATTTGAATAATCCGAAAGGGGTAAAAAAGGCGGTCTTGTGCTGGTCGTCTGGATGCATGGCTATCTGATGGTAGAGTGGAAAAAAATCTAACCCCAACCAAGGTATCAAAAGATTCCTGAATGCACGGTAAGTGGTAGGCGTCGCCCATGGTTTTGAGGTTTAATCTCCGGTAGTCCACCGTGAGTCGTATGCTACCATCCCGTTTCCCCACAACCACAATGGGGACCGCATATGGACTATAACTCTCTGTTATAACTTTCTTATCAAGCAACCCTCTAATATGTTGTTGGACCTCTTGTAGTTGATTCAGTGGTATGTGCCGATAAGGCTGAGCTACCGGCTTGTCATCCAGGGTCCTAATGTGATGGAACACAGCATCGGTGTAACCTAGATTGTGTTCATCTTGTGCAAAAGCTGCGGCGCGACGGCAGAGAAGTTCATGGAGCTGATGGTTTGTGAGATTTTGCTCTTGTATTTCTACTGGTGGAACGGCACATGTCCAACTCTTTACACGAGACTATGAGCTCGTCAGAAGTAGCCCTGAATTGCACAGTGTTTCTGTTCTCAATTATCTCCACTGGTTCCAAGTGGGCGATTTGTGTTTGTTTAGCTAGGAATACACCTTCGCTGGTCATGTTAGCCACCCGCACGAAGGGACTGGCAGATGAGCCTAATAGTGTCGGAATGACTAGCAGACCGGGAGGAAGAGTTTCCGCACACGGTGAGGCCAGCAGTTGTGGGTGAAAGGTCGAAATTTTTCCGACCCGGACATTGGCTACTGACAGGGCTGGGATGAAATTCCTTTCCGCTGCTCGTGCAATCTTTGGAAAAGTAATTGTTCCACTACGGATCTCCCGCACTGTGGATTGTAGAAATGCTGGTACCTGGCGTGCATTTGGCAGCCACCTCTTCAATACATTCATTCCCAGCAGCACTGGCACCTCCTGCTTTCGTACTTGGGTCGTCAAGTCACTTGGGGTCTTGACAACGAGGAACGGGGCATCATGTAGATGCACATCGACAGTCATGATTCCAAGATATGGCACCTCAGCTCCGTTGACGGCCCGTAGAGTTATGAAACCAGTTTCAATGGTGAGATGGCCAAGATGTTGGGATGCCCATGTTTCTGTGATGGTGCTTACTTCACTCCCAGTGTCAATGAGTGCCATCACCTGTGTGGCGAGAAAGATGTATACTATGTTTGGCAAGTTGTCTAGGGGTGTAATATTTTAAGTTATCCCCTCTCGCCCACATGTACATAATAATAATAATAATAATCATATACTTTAGTGATCTCTTGCAATGGATAATCAAGAGACTAAAGGGTGAAAATGTAACAATAAATTTATTATACATTTTATACAACATCTGAAACTAGTTCGGAATGGGGTTTTTCCACAAACAAACTGATTGCCTCGCCTCCCATTTGGCCTAGCTTTATCATCATTAGGCCTATGCCACTTTATCTAATGATTATGGTGTTAATACTTAAATGCAAAGGGGTTGTCGTGCCCCGCTCTGTGAGGCGGTTGGTTCTGCACGCTCCCCTGTTCAGTGTGTGCTGTTAGAGGCAGTCATGTGCGATGAAGCGTTCTGCTCGGTGGTTCTGCCCTATACAAAGCTCCGTCTGTGCTGGAGTGTGTAGTTGGTAACGCAGGTTGCTGTCAGGAGCTCGCTTTGTCTCCCGGTACAGGCAAGTGCCCAGAAACCAGACTAAGACAGAAAATAAACACACATGGGTAGTTTCTTCACTTTGTCTGTTTAATCCACCCTTTTGACTGCCGAGAGCAAGATGCCAAAAAGGGGATTAAAATACATTTTCATAAAACAAATTGTTATCTAATACATTCCACAACATGAGACTGAAAATAATATTTAGTTTCCACCACCACAGGGGCAGATCTATCTCGCTGACACATTGTAAGTGGATGGTGGTATAAATATAGTAATGTTATTGGCTACACACCAATATAACTCGACCCATCTACCTGATGGATCGCGGGTTATCACATTTAGTTATGAAATAGATGTAAAATATTGCACGTTGCCCCGTATGGTATCATGGGGTTAATATATTCCAATAATTTCAACCCGACATTGCACAATGGGTAATATTTAGATAATGGTATGAAGTATATTTACAAATACGAGGGAAACAAAGTCAAACTTACATGGATTCTGGTCAACAAGAATGATGCTGGCTCTCCCACTACAAGGATGGGTGCGGATGTGGTTCTATGAATTAAATTCACACTAGATACCACACTCTGCGGACATCTGGGCGGAAAGAGAGTGTGTTGTTTGGGTGTGTCATCCTTTATACTTGACGGGTAAATTATGCACCTCTTCCGGATTGGCTTGTAATTGTTGGCCTCACGGTCGGGCAACCTTGACCTGTCATGTGACCCGTGCATACCTAATTAAATCCGATAGTGAGTTCCCTTCTGTTTACGTGGTTATTCTCGTGCAGGTGACGGGGCTCCATAAATTTCGTTACAACCTGGTGACCATTTAGGGCTACGTCCCAGGTTGGGCACGTGCCAATGAGTCTGTTGACAGCATCGGGGTTCAGAAGTTTCCCTGGTTCACAGGTTGCCTTCTTTGGGTGACCTGTTGTCTGGGCTGCTGCTGCCGCTGCTGAGGATGTTGTTGGGGTGCATTATTTTAGTTAGTGACGTACGTCTGTTTGGCTCGGCACTCTTCCTTCGATCGAACCACATGCAGGTCATGGTGCCCGGCAGAGGCTGTCTCTGGCGTTGATTTGACTGTCTGTATGCGGGCTGCAGTTATTGTTGGCCCAGAGTATGCTGCCTAGGTGCTTGTGGACAGTTGGTGACGTGGACATCCATGTCCTCTTTGTGGTAGCGTATCAACTGGTGGAGCCTATCAGCTACAGCTGCTACCTGCTGGTCTATGTAGCCAGGAGCGGTTAGAAGTATTGCGAATTCATTAATGTGATAAATACGCCAGTTGTTTGAATTGCAGTCCTTAACTCTTTACATTTCTTGATTTTCTCCCTTTTTTAAAAAATTTGTCATGACTTCACAGAAAGCTCAATAACATTAAAGTTTGAAGTCCAAAGTTAATCAAGTAATAAATTGATTTGTAGGAAAATGAATGAGGTATCTAAAAATAAATATTTGGCAAATATTCAAAAAAGAATTAAAAAATTTTTAAATAATAATTACATAACAATATTTGGAAATTTTTATTTTTATTTTTGGTGATCAGATTCAAATAAGGAAAAAAATAAACCTTTGGGAAAATGATCATGAAATTACATTAGAAGGAAAGGAAATTCATTTTTCTATCTTACATGAAAAAATTCAATAACTATAACTGCAAGTTTTTTTTTTACAAAATGTTTTGTTAAGTGTATAAAAAGGGGAAATAATGTTTACAAATGAACAACTTGTATAGTATAACTTTTGAAAAACATTTTTAAAAAATACACATAACCACAATATTACATGTTTATAACTATTTACATAAACAGTGTGAATGCATTACCTTAAAGTTTGTGGTAATCCACTAGGCAATTTCTGGTCTTATTGAAACAGAAAAGTGTCACATGTTCTACATCTGATTGTTGATTTTTTTTGTAGTCCAGACTTTGAACACAGTTTACAGTTTCTTCTTAGATCTGTTGCATCAGGCACAATCTCATGTGTTGTCCTTTGTTTTTTGCTTACACTTACAGCATTTGAAGCAATTGGAATATTTTCAGTTTTTTTCAATCCATCGAGTGAGCGAATCAACTCTTCTGTGAAGTCTAATTGGAGATAACGATTTGGACGTTTCAGTTCCTCTATGTCAGGATTTTCTTTTCTCCATTCCTGGAAAAGAATGTAACTGTTCACTCTAGCTATGTCAATAAAGTGGAAAAAAAGAGTTTTCCAATACTTTTCTGTTTTTCTTAGTGTGTTATATTTGTTTATCAGTTGGTCGCTTTTGTCTACGCCGCACATGAAGGTGTTATAAGCTTTTATTATGTCTGGTTGTCTCACCATCAATGGTCTAAAAACTCCATCAACTTTTGTTCTTCTCTGGACAAAGGAGAAGCCATTGGCTGACATATAATTAGACACAAGTGAAACTGTCTTATTATCTCTCCACTGAACTGTTACTATTTCACCATCTCTTACCCATCGCATATCACCTCGCTTTGATTTTTTCTCATAGACTTTTATGTCTTTTAGTTCATTTGGAAAACCTTTCCTATTTTTCAAAATTGTCCCACAGGCACATGTTCCCACTAACAATAAATTTTTCAATAATCTGTATCCAGTGTAAAAATTATCCAAAAATACTTGGTAGCCTTGTTTTTTTTACTGATTTCACTAGGTTCATGACAACATCATAGGCCAGACCATAGTTTGATGATTTTGTCTGCTTACCTAAATATACATCAAAATCATATGTATAGCCTGTTACTGACTCGGCTAGAACCCACACTTTCATTCCCCACTTTGTAGGCTTGTCTCTTATATATTGTCTAAAAGTATAACGCCTTTTATTTTTTACCATTCTTTCGTCAATAGAAAGTTGTTGGCGTGGCTGGTAAAGCTTTTGGCATTTTCTCCTGATGAAATCACATAGCAATCTCACTTTGCTCAGCTTATCCTCCTTATTTTCTGTGTCTATGTTTGACACTTTCAGAAATGTCATTATTTGTATAAATCTTTTTTTGGGCATAAATGCTCTTGCCCAGAGCCCGTGATACAACGTTGAGGTTGACCAATATTTTTGTACACTGGGTACTTGCACTATTGACATATTCATGAGAAGTCCAAGACATTTGTAAAACTCCTCAGCTGATACATCATACCAGCCACTGTAAATGGAAGGCTTAGAAGGTCCCATGGTAGTAGCATATATATTAGTGTAGTTCACAAAGGTTTCTACTAAATCCAAAGTAAAAAACAATTTAAAGAAATCCTGTGGATTTAGACACTGTCTCACTGAACCTCTTGTTGATATCTCTTCCCTAATATGTAAGCCTGGCTTTCTGGCTGGGAGAAACTTTGGAATAGAGACTGGTGGGCCGTCATCATGAACATCATAAGAGTTCACCCTGGGAATAATTTGAATAATAAAAATGAATAAGCTAACTATACAATATTTCAATATGACATTTTTATTTTATTTAGCTAGGCATACAAATTAATAATATTTAAAATGGCATCATACACTTCACTTAAGTTTTCAGCATATATAATATTGTGTGTCATTAGGTAAAAAATTATATGGTGGCATTTTATTTTTAGTATCTTTTGTTGAATAACAGTCAGAATTATTTTTTTGTTTACATAACTTAGCAACGGTTGTTAAGAAGAACTACATCAGAAATTATTGGTATTGTAAAATATATTCAAACTATAAAATTATGTTATTGATCAAATTTCATTTTAAAATGGTGTTTGTATATTTATATTTATCTAAGAAGAAAAATTACATAAATAGTTTAATAATTTTTTTGAAAAAGTAATTTTAAAAAATAGATGACAGTAAACTCAAAAACTTACATTCTTATATTTGCATTTCCAACTGGCTGCAAAGGCAAAATTTCTTCAAAATCAGAATCAGAATCACTTGAATCTGGTTCCCAAGCCTCTTCTTCGGAGGATTCAGATAGAAATTGATCAATATTTTCATAGGTAATATCCATTTTCACGAGAATTCGAGCTCCGACTACGTTGGCGTTCGACACAAAAATGGACTAAGCTTAGCGTCTCTCGCCCGGTCACGTGCGATATTTTCGAATTTAAAAAAAAACCAAAATCATAACAAATTTTTATTTAAAAAAAATATAATTTCAGGATATAATTTGATTAATTTAAATAAAAACAAATAAAAAATAAAAATAAATTAATAAATAATTAGTCTATAAAAACCATTGTACTTATTAGTACGCTCTCTATATAAGAGGAATGAATAGAGTTAATGATTCCATCCATAAATTTCCACAACGTTGGATATTGACAGCTGAAGAGGGATTGCAATCCATGATGCCATCCCTCACAATGTTGATGTTCACTGGCCGCATCACTTCTTTTGTTCCATGTTGGAATGCTTAACAGAGATGGCCCATGGTGTTCTGTTTTCATACATGCGCTTGTGTGCTGAAAGTATGTTACTAATTCTTCTATGCATTCGATTCCAGGCATTCCATCAACTAGCTCATCAAAGGTGTCTGCATCTTCTTTAGGCATCTTACGAATTCACACAATGTTACATCAGTTTTATTAGCAGCTTTCATTCCTAGCCCTTGTACTTTCCTTAGTACACTTTGCTTCAGATGAAAATAACAGCCAGTTATTCTTGCTTGAGGATAAGCATCTCGTAGAGAATTCATTGCTGCTATTTCAAAATCCATGAGAGATGACCTCAGGTTCTGCTTGCTGCATCAAATTTCTCAAAATTGTCGTCAATCTCTGATAGTTGCCTGCATCTTATCAGGCAATAAACAGTAATGAGCTGCTAAGTTCATGTCCTCTACAAAGACAAGTAAATACCATGAAAGGTATATAGTTGATAAAATATCATTGGCACGACTTTGAATTTACCATCACATAGCCACTTTTTAGTGCTCATCATTGCGGCTATAACCACACATTCACCCGTAACAATAATCCTAGAACTGCAAGTAACAGAATGTGAATCATAGAGTACAAAGTCACGAAACATTACTGATATACAAAGGGCAAGTCTGGTGCCAGCAGCGTGGGATGTTACATTCCCCCCAAACATCTATAGGGGAGAGGCCAATAGAGACATCTGCAAACTGCCTACAGCACAATTGGGCAAAGGTGCTTGGCGGACTGCGGGGGGGGGGGGGGGGGGGGGGGGGGGGGGGGGGGGGGTCCGTGGAATACAGCACACGGTTCCCATTCTCCACTGAGGCCCCCTTTCGGTTTGGGGGGCTTTGACACCTTGGTTGGGGCTGACAGCAGCTGTGTATTAGTTGTATCAACATACCATCCAGTTAGCACCATCCCAACCCGTGGGTATGTGTGCTGGTTGTGGTTCCCGATTTTGCCGACCAGAGCCTTACTGGTACTCCACGCCTCTCGCAGGAACTCAGATTGCGGCACGTCCCACCATCGACTTAAGGCTGGCGGTGGGGTACCCACGAATAAGTCTTTAATGTTGACAAATAAGTGGAGGCAAAAGGAAGGGGTGGTCCGGTCGGGAGATTCCGGACAGTAAGCGTCTCTATGCCCTGAGGCACCCTTGCTCGGTGGGTGGCCAGATGACATAGTATGGGGTGATGAACCATGGGGCAGTCGGAATCTGTTGGTGGACTGTTACCCATGGTACGGTGGGGTTGGTACAATTGTTGGTACGTGGAAGATCTGGTGTCGTCTTCAAAGTGTGAGGCTTTTGTTTGGTCCGGTTCATCTTGTGGTCCTTGAGGGGCCCTTTGCTCCCGCTTTGCGGTTCTGAGGGTTGGGAGCCAATGGTGGAACCTACTCCGGGAGGTGGACCCAGGAGCAGGGGCTCTATGTCTGTTTACCCTGTGGCTGTTGAAGGGTGCGTGGAAGTTTGCAGCGACACTGATTTGGATTTCAGGTGCCCCGTGTCCAAAGTGTGAAGCTTGTTGCAATGACTCTGAAGGAAGCTGGAGGAGTTGGGGGGGGGCAACGCTGCTGTGCACACACCCCCAGTAGATGGTCGCTGCCCGAGTAGTAGCTTTGTAACATTGCAGTGAGATACTTGTTCCCATATGGAGAGGAACGTCTCACCAGTGAGTCCGAACAGTTGGCGCCTGTTTATTAAAAAATTCATGTGCTGATGTTTGGCGTGATCCCATGTTAAAGGGTTGATCCGGCTTGGAAGAGCACATGCTCGATGGCGCTTACGCACTCTGACTTACTTGGTATTTCAAAGTTAGCATCACATGGTATTGGTTGTACAATCTTACCACCGTCTCTTTCACTTGAAACTTTTGTTCTGTAACGCCTCAACACATGACTGGTAGTGTTCTTTTTTGTTAGTGCCATCATCATGAGATCAGGTAAGGTGGAAGTCACAACAGCTTGACTGGTTGACGGTTGCGCGAGGGCTTCGTTCATTAGTTCTTTCATTTATACGTTAGCATAAACGTTATTTCTAAGTAACTAATGTTGCTAAAGTTGAGAAACTAATGTTCCTCTTTTATTATCCCTCTAAAAGCGACGGTAGAAAGTCCTTCCAAGTCTATGCAACTTCATCCCAATCTGATGTAATTGGACAATAAAAAAGACCATGTGGTCAGAAAAAGGTACAGACATTCTCTTTACCTACACTCCCTGTATTTACCTTTTCCATAACCCTCGCTAGCACACGTTGTCCGATGGTCGTCACTTAGCCTAATCTTTGTAACATACCATTATGTGCCCATGAACGATCAGTCTGTATGCCGGTCCTCTAAATAGGACAATGGGAGATAACTGGTTAAATGCATATAATCATATAATGTAAAATAATTTAAGTAAAATTATAGCTCACTCTTACTGTACTGTTAGGAATTTTTCGGCTTTTCTAATCCAAATAACATATTCACTTCTGTCCTGGTAAGTGAATATTTAGCAACTTCTGACACCATTTTTATGTCACAGGATGACCGCTTCTGACGCCATATTTATGTTACAGGATGACCGCTCCTGACCTTTCGTGATTGACCTATTTTGCGTTCTTTAGTGGGCTTGTCAAACAATCTCCTCTCTCACTCAATAATTCAGTGCATCCATTGAAGTCTGGAATTAAACTCTTTAATAACAAAACATTTAATATCTATATACAAGTATGTCACAATGTACGACAGTAATCTCTGGAATTCAAATAGCTTCCACCTCTCTCTCACAATTTCTCAACTTTTAATTTCCTTTCCGTGTTCTCTCTTTACCCTTTCAACCCAACAACAGTTCAAGTCTCTTGTCTATCTTTTCTCGTGAATACTATCCTGACTGGCCATTGGCCTCATTCGACCCTGACATACCACCGCATTTCTTTCATCCACTTTTCTCACGTGACAAGGATGTTAACACCATCAGCACTGTGCAGAAAAAGAATTATCTTCCTGCCGATTAAGCTTATAACTTTGGGATCAGCTGACTTACGTTGATTAATTAACTTAAATGTGAGAGTTTGTTCCCTTGTTTGCTGTGTAAATGAGATTAGTGAGTCGATAAATTTCGTCACAAACACTCACAATAGCATTTGTGGCGGACTCGTCTAGGAGGAATGGAGGTCCACCCTTTACTACAGATATAAAACATCACACTACCTTACAGGGTGGGGACTAAACAATTATCACAAGACTTGAATTTAATATAGATGAGTTTTATGTCCATGGCAGTTTGCAAAAGCTATAAAAAATCCACCCTATTCGTTTCACTCTCTATTCTGTGCTACTTCATCAGTTACTGGTCAGCCCAAAACACGACCGTCCTGGTCCACACTCAATTGTCCACTCTTCCAGTCATCCCTCTGCCTGCTTATATCACACTGTCTAAAAACCTTGTTCTACCTCTCACATGATCTCTCACTACACACTCCCACGTGATGACAGTTAACTTTCAAGTGAACGTCTTCAAGCCATTGTTTATCCATTCTCCCTACATTAACGCTCAGTCATTCTCACACCATAACATCTGACTGTGACAGCGCTTGCCTTTACAATAAAAGGTAACAATAATATAGACAATTAAAATAGTGATCAGTGTAGCTGGGTACTCTTCTCAGGTGATGAAAGTAATTGCTTTGTAATTCCTTGTTCTTCTTCATCTTTGTTTACCCCTACTAATATTAAAAAGAGGGTAATATGGTTGCTTCTGCCGAAAGTGAGGCTTGAACATGAGATGTATGCATTTCTTTTCTTGATTTTATTAGTGGTCCAAGGATGTGGACTGAGACTCATTTGAATGGAGTGTCAATTAATGGGTTTTTTCCCAGAGGTACAGGTAGCACTTGACTGTTTGTTGACATTTTCTGGCATTCGGGGCATGATGACACGTAACTCTAAATGTCTTGTGTAACTATGGGCCAATAATAATTATAAAAAATCCTATAAATAGTGGCACCGTGACTCTGGTATCCGCTCATTGCATCGTCATCTCCCGTCTTCAAGACCTCTTGCCTGTGTGTCGAGGGGACAACATACTGACTACTCTGGTTCTCTCCTTCCTTGGGTCGGTGTTAAAGTAAACCCGACTTTAGGAAAAACATGTTTATCCTCATGAGGTTTTTTCCTTCGGTGTACTCAAATAACTTCTTGAGTGATGGATCATTCCTCTGCTGTCCTCATCTTTTGTGGTATAGTGTTGTGATAGGCTTCAAGGTTGTTTCTTTGAGTCATTGATCGTGTTGCTACGGGAGCAATGGAAATTAGGGATTTGGGTTTTTCCAAAAACACATCTGCTTCCTAAAATTAAATCATAGATGTGCTAATCCATTTCTGCTGTATTGATTTCTCCTTTTGCATAGCTTGTCTCGAGCTAAAGGTAATTTCACGGGAGGGCTTTCAAAGTATACTGAATGTCAATTGTTTTGTTAGTAATGTCGGCTACACTGAAAAATGATATAATTATAAATAATGATTAAATACATACAATATTACTAGGCTTCTCAAAAGCATTTGAAAAAGTTCAGCACCTGAGTTTACTCAAAAAACTTAGCTTCTTTGGAATTTCAGGAACTTAACATCACTTGATCTGAGACTTCCTTTTGGGTAGGGAGAAAACTGTAATAATTAATGGATCTAAATCTGCACCAATTACGGTTAACTCGGGAGTTCCACAATGAACTCTGCTAGGTCCCTTACTCTTTTTAAATGATTTACCCAACAACATCTCAACAGGAACAAAAGTTAGGTTATTTGCTGATGATTGTACAATCTATAGAACAATTAAATAACAAGATCACAGAAGTTCATCATGCCTATGAGACTTCTCACTTCACTGATTGTCTTTGGTGGTTGTAAATTTATAATGTCTTTAAGTTTGTTGGGTTCATGCCTTCTGCCGTGAAAATATGACCAAGAAATTCTATTGAATTCTGTCTAAACTTGCACTTGTTTGCATTTAGGGTCAAGTTCTTCTCTCGCAGTCTCTGTGTAGCCGAGTGGTGGGCTAAGGTTGGGTTTTGTTTAACACACAGGTAAAAAGAAATGCAGGTCGTGAAGACTATAGTTTCTATACTTGTTTATTTATTGATCTATCTATATGTTGACACAGTAATTTAGCTAGCAGGTAAAAAAAAGTATACAGTGCTTCTACTGCCTATGCCCTATTCTACCTAGGTGCCGGGTGATTCTCGGTGACTCTCTTGGTGATTCTCTGGGTGATCCTCTGGGTGATTCTCTGGGTGATTCTCTCCTAACCTAACTTTCTCCTCCCTTATATAGTCCTTGGACCGGAAGATGTTGGTTCCGGTCTAGTAGTATTGTCATATACTCTAGCCGGAAACGTACATTTCCGGTCATTGTTTAGAGGACAGATAACTCTCACCTCCGCCGGAAGCGATGCGTTTCCGGCACCCAAATACACCATTGTGCTGGGCTGATGAGATGGGGGGGGATATTGTTAGAGGACTGAGAATTGTCACCTCCGCCGGAAGCGCTCGCTTCCGGCAACCAAACCACAATATTGTGCTGGAGACGGAAACGTTCGTCTTCCGACTCCCATAAACATTGGAGACAATAGTTATCTCAACCACGGTTGCTGTGACAGCATCAGTAACCCAACACTCAAGGCCCCATCCCTCTGCCGGAGTGAACAGAGAGCCCTTTGTTTGGGTGCGTGGTGAGGGGGGGAGCAGTTGTGGCGCACCTATCTATGTTTTGGTGGCACACGGCCACATCTCCACCATGCTTTTGAAATCCAGCACCCTCCTGGAGCCATTTAAGACTATACCCAAATAACAAACATATGTAGAATAACTGTATTGATAAGCATTTCTACGACAAAATAGCAATACAAAAATTTATAAAATTTAAACACTTGTCACTTCATTATTTGATGAGAGTAGTACATAGAGACAATACTATGATTTGTATAACATCATAGGTAGAGGGCACTAAACTATATGTTTTGACATGTATATGTATCTAACATAGTTGTGAAGTACATAAATATAAAAACTGAAGATAAATCTAAAAGTCCATGTTAAGATAGACTTGCATAAATCAAAAATTTTTTAAAATAAAAGTTAAGACAATAAATCTTATCCATTTGTCATTTGATAAGTGTAGTACCAAGAGACACAAATAATAATTGTATAAAATCATATGAAAACATAGTTGAAAATTACAGCAATATAGAAATTGAAGATAAATCTAAAAGTAAATGTTATGATGCCGTTAGGGTATCCTCACGGCATTGTGCATGCGATGCCCCGTGTCCGTCTGTGTTCTCGCCCCGGGACGTACGCGCTCTGCTGGGGTTGTGACGGCTGGCGATGCGGGTTGATCTGCGCGGCGGGGCTTGAGGGGGTAGACGTGTCTCGTTGTCAGTGTGACTATCTACTGGAGCGACCCGTCGTCTTGTTCGGTAGATAATGAAAGGATCATCCTCGTCACTGTCACTTTCGGCTGGTGTGTCTGTGGGGCCTTCCACTGACCTTGGCACCAGGTCAGAGAGAGGTGCCTCAGCGAGGAGAAGGTCCTTCCGATTGACAGTTCGTTCGGGCCCCCCAGCCAGCAGCAGTAGTTTATACACATGCTGGTTGGGTAGACGTGCGGTAACACAATATAAGTCGGGCTGCCAGAAGTCTTGGATCTTATTTCGGCCCAAGACCCGATTTCTGACATAGACAAATTCTCCGACTGATATGGAATGATCATGTGCGTTCTTGTCTGTAAATGTGGTCCTCTTTTTTGCTTCATCTTTGAGATTCTGCAAAGCGAGGCGGTGTGCCTCGAGGAGCCGGTAACGATGCTGTCGCACCCAGTCGGTACTTGTCGCTACATTTTCCGTTGGTCGATTCAGCCATTCATCTACAGGTAGCCGAGGGACCCTACCAAAGAGCAGAAAGTAGGGGGCGAACCCGGTGGATGCATGGGGGGTGTTGTTGTAGGCCTGTACAAGGTCTGGTAAGAATGTAGGCCACTGGCGTTTGTTCTCCGGTGGCAGTGAGCGTAGCAGGTTATGTAACGTCCTGTTGAATCGCTCACACTGTCCATTTCCTTGTGGGTGGTATGGAGTGGTGTGGGATTTTTTTATGTGATATAAAGTACACAGCTCAGCTATCAGCCGGGATTCGAAAGACCGACCTTGATCACTGTGGAGTCTCGTTGGAACTCCATACTTTTGAAACCACTCGCGGACTAGCACGTTGGCCACGGTTACTGCTTCCTGATTTCGGGTTGGTACAAGGTCTGGTAAGAATGTAGGCCACTGGCGTTTGTTCTCCGGTGGCAGTGAGCGTAGCAGGTTATGTAACGTCCTGTTGAATCGCTCACACTGTCCATTTCCTTGTGGGTGGTATGGAGTGGTGTGGGATTTTTTTATTTGATATAAGTTACACAGCTCAGCTATCAGCCGGGATTCGAAAGACCGACCTTGATCACTGTGGAGTCTCGTTGGAACTCCATACTTTTGAAACCACTCGCGGACTAGCACGTTGGCCACGGTTACTGCTTCCTGATTTCGGGTTGGTACTGCTTGAGTAAATTTAGTGAAAACATCTGTAATTATCAACACATCCTCCCGGCCATCACTGGCAGGCTCTAGCTTTGTGAAGTCGATGGCTACCACTTCAAAGGGATAGCTTGCGATGATTGGAGTAGATGTGGTGTGCAGCGTGCTTGGGAGTCGTCCCATTTTGCAGCGACTGCATTTAGAGATGTACTCTTTTACCTGAGCATACATCCCCGGCCAGTAGACCCGTGGTCGAAGAAGACTTATTGTGCGGTCCAGGCCTTGATGTCCCATGTTGTTATGTATTGAGAACAATACTTCTGGAATTAGACTAGATGGTAACAAAAGTTGCTCACACGTACTTTGGGCAGGGTCGACAATCCTTCGAAAAAGAAGACCATTGTGGAGGACCAGCCGGTCATGTTGAATTATTTGGTGAGCTCTGCTGGGCTGGCAGCTGTGAGGTTGAAGTTCAAGATTTTGTTCAGACAATGGATTCTGCAGCACCACCTGGTTTGGACTAGACACCCTTGGAACAAGACCACGATTCTGAGTTGGTGTAGTACTAACTGCGACCTGTTGTGGTACCTGTTGGGTCATTGGTGATGAGCCTATATTTTTCTTTGGTGTTGCTTTGGTTTTAGGAATTAAATCCAAAATTCCTTTTTTTTTCTATTACTCTGACTTGAAAAAGATCCATGTCCAATTGAAGACCTCTCTTTTTCGCTGTCTTCATTACATCTGACCTGGATCTGTGTTTCCTGTCGGGGCTGAAGTAGTATTATAAGTCCACTTTTCCTGGAGACGTGCCAGCCATCCTCCTTTTTGCCTGTATTGTCCAGCCATTTTCCAGCTCTTTTGTGACTTGCGTTGGTAAAGCCTTAGGGATTTTTTCCGTCAGAGGTGTCGTGGGTTCCATCTTTTCTATTTTGGCATCCATCCTTATTACAATTACCTCGACAAATAAGAATTAACATATAAGAATCGGATGAGATCTGATCATTGTCCCACAGAAAGCACTCACCTGACCAGTTCTACTTCGTTAACAGGAGTGGCCTGGAGCAGACAAGTAATTATGAATCCATGGATGGGCCCAGAAACAGTGACACCTCTGAAATTACAATAACTATTTTATCTGATGAGGATGAACCATCATCTACGTCCATCAACATGTTTGGTCATGCCCCACGTCCAGCTCATTCAGTAGGCAGCGAATACACAAACACCTTTCCACCATCAATTCCAGCAGAGCCCATGAATGATGGTGCAATTAATTGGATAGATGAGGATGATGAAAGCAAAATTCCAGTTCGAGTCAACATCCGTAGTGTTAGGATAGGATCCATGCCTACATTGCCTGAAGGTCCATTGGTGATATATTTAGGAGGAGTTTCCTTTAAAGTTAAATCTGAAAGAACGGGGGAACTTTTTGAGTGTGCGTTTTCAGCAACAGATGTAACTCATGTGAAGTATTTTTTAGGAATAGGGCACTCTGTATTAGTCTTGGTTCTTACACATGAGTGTAGTGAGAAGCTGCGAAACATATGTCATATGGATAAGGGAGATGATGAATATTTTGACCCAAGCAGTACAGACATTGTCCATTCCGGCGGAGGTGAGAGTTATCTGTCCTCTAAACAATGACCGGAAATGTACGTTTCCGGCTAGAGTATATGACAATACTACTAGACCGGAACCAACATCTTCCGGTCCAAGGACTATATAAGGGAGGAGAAAGTTAGGTTAGGAGAGAATCACCCAGAGAATCACCCAGAGGATCACCCAGAGAATCACCAAGAGAGTCACCGAGAATCACCCGGCACCTAGGTAGAATAGGGCATAGGCAGTAGAAGCACTGTATACTTTTTTTTACCTGCTAGCTAAATTACTGTGTCAACATATAGATAGATCAATAAATAAACAAGTATAGAAACTATAGTCTTCACGACCTGCATTTCTTTTTACCTGTGTGTTAAACAAAACCCAACCTTAGCCCACCACTCGGCTACACATTTTTGGCGCTGCGAGCAGGGTGAAAGCTGCCTCAGGGTATAACATGTTCAGGCTGACTTTATTTTGCAGCTAAAAATTGTTCCTCAGGTGATAGCTTCACAAAACAAATTTGGGGAGCACATAGTTATTTTTTTTGAAGTTACCAGATACAAAGATCTGTAGCATCTTGAACAGAGAATCTTAATTCACTCAGCAAATTTAAAAAGTGGCTCATATTTTACCAAAATTAAAAGCTTTGTATAATCCAGATCACCAACTTTCCTATGTCAACACATACACCGATCTGGTCTGGACTTTTAGGCTTAGGAACAATGACAATTGGTGATACCCATAACAATAACATCCATGCTCTCTTCTTTCTTGAGATAATCTTCTAGCTGTTTTCGCATGTGGAACGGTATTCTTCTGTAACGTTGCGCAACTGGTGGGACTGTCTCATCAATATGAAGTTTTACTGAATGATCTTTCAGCTTGCCTAGTTCTGTAAATATATCTGGGAACTGTGCAGAAATCTCACATGTGTTCACTGCCGTCACTTTCTGAAGAAGTTGAAGCTCAAGACAAGTTTTCCAACCAATGATGGGTATTTCTTTTGTTTCCACAACAAGGAAATCGGCAGATATGTCAATATTCTTGTGCTATATTTGTGCATTGAATTTCCCTAAGACATCTAGTGGTTGACTTGATGAAAATGGAAATATCTTGGTTGTGCTACCATTCAGATGAGGTTTGGGAGTTAGCTTTTTAAATACATGTTCTGGCAGAATGTTGATGCTTGCTCCAGAATCTGCTAATGCTTGTATCATGCTCCCATTGATGTTAACTTCAAATAAAGGCATATGTCTTCCTTGAATAGTGGACATGTACACGTAGTCGTTGTCTAAAGTGTTATTCACGTTTCTAATATGCTTTTTAAAACTTGGTTTCTGGTGTGGGGTGCGTTTCGGTTGAAATGCTGGTCTAACTGCACTGTTGCAAACAGTAGCAAAGTGGTTGTTTTTGCCACATGCTCGGCACTGCTTATTAAAAGCTGGACAATACTTCTGACCACCTTCATGAGGCCATGCTCTTCCACAATTCTTACACTGCTTAACGTGTTATTGTGTGATCTCGCAGGTTCTGGCAAACTGTAATAAATCTGTCAACAAAATGTTAGGATTATTTAATCCTTTTTCCCGTACCTTGGATGATTTACAACCAGCTATTAGTTGTGATCTTATCTCTTCATCAGGGTTATGGAACTCACACGATGGTGCTAGCTGAATTCACTCAGTGTAGAAGGTTTCTATCTCTTTAGTTTGTTGATGGAGCTGTCTGAAAGCATATCTTTGAATCTCTTTGTTTACTCTTGGATTAAAGTAAAAGTTCAATGCTTGAATGAGCTTATCAAACACTGATTCATCCGGTGGTGGAGTTGTTTCCAAGTCCGGTAGCGATTCGACTATATGATTAAGATCATTACCTGCATATGTTAGTAGGAGAGCTTTTTTTTTTCATCGGTGACATTGTATGCCACAAACAAGTTATTTGTTAGCCTTGACACCCACTTGTGCCATCGAGTAGCCACGCCTTCTGACTTCATATCAAATGGAGGGTAAGCTGGCAGCTGTGCGAAAGCCATGTTGTAAATTTTTTTTAATCTCCTAGTTAGATCTAAGTCTAGATCTTGATTTAAGTAATCAAACAAATTAAAATCTGGTTTTAATACTTATCGATCCTTTTAGAGCTTAGATCTTCCTTTCCAAAGATGTTTGGATTGTATTTGATGAAGATGTTCGTGGATTCTGATTAGAAAAATACATCGTCACCAATGTAATGATTTTAACAGACCTCTTCTTGATGGTTGTATCATATCTTCACTTCCGTTTATTTCTATCTCTCAAGAACCACAGCCCTTCATTAATTAACTCTGACTATAAGGCCTCAAAGAGTTATTTCCCCTTATTACAATAAATAAATTAATAAAATGGGAAACTAACTGGAGTATGTCTTTCCACCCAGAAAAGTGTCAACTGTTAAGAGTAACTTAGAAAAAGAAACAAATTCAATATGTTCATTGATGGAAAAGAATTAACCCAAACTAAAGATGCATCATAAATGAGAAACTATCATTAAATCCCCATGTCATGAAGTTGTTAAAAAATTTAAACAAAACCTTATACTTTATAAAAAGAAACTTTTACAAATGCAATAAAAATATAAAATTAAAGTACTTCCTCACTTTGAGACCTGTATGTGGCGAATTCGTTGTCTAGGGGGATCGAGGTCCGCCCTTAGCCACAGATTGATTAAGTCACATTAAGTTCAGACGGTTATAAGACAAAATGAGACCACAGTCCTTTGCAAGGCAGGTTAAAGTCAAACAAGTCCAATACTATCGAAATAAATCTGTAAGTTTAATATGTATAATAAATAAGTCCTTCTGTTTCTATCTACCACAATATCAATACTCTTTTACTATCATTAACAAACCCCCCCCAAAAATACTACTCTTCATGTTGATAACATCTCAAAACTGCCATTCTCTCTCCATATCCTTTCACTCCTTGTGGGTCTTTGTTTGTAAGACGCACAATAGCCTGGTGCGCACACTACACTTATGTACCACATTTAAGTCATTATCACACCATAACATCCGACTGTAACACCCCCCTCCTCACGAGCGACCTTAGCAAAAATGTCGCGAGTTTACATGCTATATACGGTGGTGATTTTTTGGTGTGTCCCGATCCCTGCCTTACAAACACGCATATCAATGATTAATAATATTAAAATTTAGTGATAGTAACAATTGTCCTATTCTGTATAACAATTGTTGCAATTACTTAAGAAATATTTTCTATATAATTATAATACTTCACTAAAAATTGGTACACTTCAAAAACCTTAAATCTCATAACTGCACAAAAACTAATCAACTTATGTACTATGAGACAAACCGTCCGGTTTTCCTAGTCCCGGTGTTGTACGACATTAAGACTACACTACCCCATTTTAGAGGATAGCAAAGGTGATTATTATCTAAATACATGCTTTATATATCCCTAAAAGCAAAAAAAGAAAATAATCCATATTTTAAGTTTTAACATGCATGTTATCATCAATATGCAATATCAATCACCTTTTTTTAAAATATACAATATATACATATGAAAAGAAAACAAAGAAAACTTTTAGCACCTATAGCACTTGTTCTCATCATTGTACCCTATACGGAGTAATTTTTTTCCATTCAATAATTACTGCCCAATTTATCTTTGATGTCCACATAGTGCATGGAACACGCTATAGACCAGTCATCTGTCTCTTAAAAATCTTTACAATATCCATGCAGAAACCTGATATGAATATTTTCTGTCCCTATTGTGGGAACTCATATGTATATTTACAATCCCCATACTGGGACCTGTTAAATTATGGGCTTCACAAACATAAACCTAATTCTGAACAAAATTTTCGAAGCATCAAAATAACCATTAATCGTGAAATCCTCATGAACATTAGAATCATCAATAACCTAATCTTCATAATCCTGAATATTATAATTCTCAGGACATATCCTCATGAGTACATATCCTTTATTTAAGTCTACAGGGCAAACAAAACAATTCTAACATAAAAAATTATGTGTCCTGAATTCAATAACACCCAATCTATACATGTATAATATTACTTGTAATGAATTCATATTAGTCTCAAAGACAAGAGTGCTTACACAATCATCAAAATTGGGTACATAAGAGATGTTTCAATACATATATAACAATACTGGTTGTGAACCCATATAAGTTCTAAAGGGCAAAAAATACTAACATAATCTACAAAAATTTCGTGCATCTAAGCAACACCTCATCAATCAATGGAATGGTATGAAGTTATCCGGACCCAAAAATTTTAACATGCCACTTATCAAGACCAGTACCACTCATTTCATATCTAATGGTTAAATAAACCAAAAAATTAGCCATTGTTTTGACGGTGGTATGTATCGTTTGTCCTCCATCCTAAACAAAAGGTTACTCAGGTTACCATTGTACAGACTAACGCAAGCCTAGATGGCATTTCCCAGATGGCTTTTACTGAATTCCATCTGGTGTCATATTCACCCTGGCCTCCTTTAAACTCTACTTCCCTAAATCTAGAGTTCCCCTTTGTTTCTATTAATACCCCCGCGCACCAGCTCTTTCCACCCACACGGCTAAATAGGCTTTTCACTATGGTCCGAACGATTATCAATGTCATTAGTAGTAACCAATAAGTAAAGCCCTTATATGTCTTTTGGTCTCCGTAACTCTACCAACGTGGAAACATGTCATGTGAGTACTTGTCGGTCGATTACTGGCCCATCCTGACCCCACAGTTTCACCATCCATATCCATGTGTTTGTCATGGTGAGTTTATGGAGGTCATAAGCATCACCTTTGTCCAGGCGTTGAAGATAATGTTCCTCTGAGCACATACCATATTGCGTTCTGAACTCAGTGCAGCAGTTATCATTAATTTCCTTATTTTTCTCCTTGTGGGCTATCACCATTTCAGCACCCTGTGCGGCATTTCTATATTTGTATTCATCGCATTCTATAATTGTAAGTTTCTCCACCTTTGTGGTTTCATTCTGCTCGACCTTTTCCTCAATAATTTCCACTTTCTCTGAAACCCTCTGGTTTTCGTAAGCTTTTGTCTCCGAGGCTCCTATGACCCGATGATACTCAGTGGACTTCACATCATCTGGGTCAATACTTTCCTCCTTGTATACTTGATGATTTTGAACCAAAATTTGTTCCTTCTCAATTAGTAATTGAGACCTTTTGGACAGTTTCTGCACACCACATGTCATGTCTGTATCATTTGATGTTAATCTCAGCATTAGTTTAGACATTTTCTCTTGTTTTTCGTCTATGATTCTCCATAGTTCCGATATGTCCTCTTCGTTCTGTGCTACCTTTATTGTTAAAGCCTTATTATTTTCTTCTTTCAGGGTCATTCTTTCTTTAATATATTCGTTCTCTATCTTAATTTTCTTTAGTTCCTTCTGTAACTTCTCTTCAACTTCATCTTTATCTTATTCAGCCCTGTTATATTTTGGTTTGCTATGACTAAATTACACTCCATCTCTGCTAGCTTTTCATCTTTACCCTTGAAAATATTTATCAAACTGGAACACACTTTCACCATTTCAGTATTGATAATTTTTTCATTCATCGACTCTACTTTAGATTCATCTAGTTTTAACTTATGCTTCTTCTTTATTTTTTTTAATAGCTCATAATAAAATATGCATCTACTGTATGGGACCCATCCAATAAAGAAAACATTGATACGCTAGAACAAATCCCAAAAAGAGCTGCCAGATTCATTACTGGAGAATATTCAAAACTGACAAGAATAACACCATTAGTTAATCTGTAATTATACTTAAAGCAATTTATTATAATTTAGAAATACAACACCAAGAAAACAATACAAACCTCAGATAGACATAAGGATAAAAACTTCTTTCTTATTCCCTATGCAAGAAAAAATGCATACAACTTCTCCTTCATCCCCTCCTGAAATCAGGTGTGGCATGGGTTGCCAGGAAAAAACCATGAAAACCAAAACTTTATCAACATATCTAATAAGAATGCATGATTAGTCAAAAACCTAAGATAAGTGTAAGACGCACTAATCTTCTGTATATCACACTGTCGTTGGAGCAATGACTGGGGAATGTAGCTGCTACTCTGTTCTGTGATGGCTTTGGGGCGGTTGCAGCCGTGTGGGCTGGCTGTTTTCTTCTACAGTCAATTGCATTTTGCGCAGTGATTTGTGGATTTTGCATCATGTGCGATTTCTTGTTGATTGGGAATATGACTGAGACATCCCTCGTCATCATCATCATTTGTCCTTTAGGTTCCTTGTGGAAAATAGAGCCTCTGTCAAAGCTCGCCACTGTGCACGTCGCTTCAATTCCTCCCAGCTCTTCCAGCCTCATCTAAGATACTCCTTCTCCATGTACGCTTGGGTCTTCCTCGCTGGCATTTGCCCTGGGGGCTCCAATCTAAGGCCTGCCTCATCCTGCTGTTACGTTTCCGAGGGTGTGTCCAATCCATCTCCAAGAAAAAAAAAAGAAAAGAAGAAAATTAGAACAACAAATCATGGAAAGAAAGTGGAGATGGATTGAAAAGAAAGAAAGAATAAAAATATTTTAAAAAAAGTTTTTAAGATACCACGTTTTGTGAACTAAAAAGAAGAAAATAAATTTTTTCTTGGGCTATGTTGGAACTTCCCTTCCCCTGGGCTGAGCCAGAACTGTTTTGTTGGATGCACATTGTGGACATTTTGTACATACACACTCTTACACACCAAAATATTTTCGAACTGAAAACGTGGGGCGCATTCGGCTGAAATTAAATGAAGTATCATATATAGACTGTGGAGGAATTTGAAACTGAAAAGTTTAATGTAATAGCATTAATAGACCAAATTTTTTTTTCTTATTTTTTACCTTTCCTTTTCCGCGGTACCGGAAATTTTTTCTTGGGCTTTGTTGGAACTTCCAGTATCATATATAGACTGTGGAGGAATTTGAAACTGAAAAGTTTAATGTAATAGCATTAATAGACCAAATTTCAGCCGAATGCGCCCCACGTTTTCAGTTCGAAAATATTTTGGTGTGTAAGAGTGTGTATGTACAAAATGTCCACAATGTGCATCCAACAAAACAGTTCTGGCTCAGCCCAGGGGAAGGGAAGTTCCAACATAGCCCAAGAAAAAATTTATTTTCTTCTTTTTAGTTCACAAAACGTGGTATCTTAAAAACTTTTTT
>MUZC01004555.1:25555-39573 GCA_002072015.1 Radix auricularia | reverse complement strand
AAGGCGGTAACTGCGTTTTTCAACAGTTTCAGCCGCACGAGCTTGACTTTGACGAATTGATTGTTGGATAAGGCGGTAACTGCGTGTTTCGGCAGTTTCAGCCGCACGAGCTTGACGATGTCGATCCCTATCATTGTAAAGGCGGTAACTGCGTTTTTCAGCAGTTTCAACCGCAAGAGCTTTGCGTTTTCTTTCTCTGTCTTTAGCTAGGCGGCAACTGCATTTTTCAGCAGTTTCAACCGCAAGAACTTGATGTTGCTCCAAATCTTTATTAAGGCGGTAACTGCACTTTTCAGCAGTTTCAACCGCAAAAACTTGATGTTGTTGTTCCATATCTTTATTTAGACGGTAACTGCCTACGACAGCACACAGAATGTGTACTCAACTGTCCACGTTGTGATGACTCACGGCGACAGCACACGGGATGTCTACTAAGTGTCCACGTTGTGATGACTCACGGCGACAGCACATGGAATGTGTACTCAACTGTCCACGTTGTGATGACTCACGGCGACAGCACACGGAATGTGTAGTTCACTGTCCACGTTGCGAAGCGATACACTACAAACCTTGATGGGAGTAGAATGAGATCTAGTGCAAACCGGATACCTGAGTTGTTGTTTTTGTCTGCCTTGGTCCACAATAATCCCAGACGGTAGCCCCCAATGTTACGTCGTTGTCTTAATATGTTTTTCCCAATCCTCTGTATGCACACATATGTCATCAAAATAAGTCTCTACATTTTTCTAATTACCAAACTTAACGAAACATTTTCCGGAAAACACAAGAAATCATTGACATTTGATTAGTTATTCCATATAAGGAAAAATAGAATTTAATTCTACTATAATTAAGTAGAATTGAGTACTATAATTAATGAAATATTAAATTGTCATGTGAATCAAGTATGCATGCAAAATTTCATCAAAATTGGATGATCAGAAGTGGTTCAAAAAAGGAATTCAATTTTTACCCCGGAAAGACAAACATCCAGACAAGAAAGCAAACTAAGAAAAACGTGGTAAAAAGAGACATCCCTACCTGGTGTAATTTCTATTTGGGTGGTTCCAGGTTTAATAAATGGCTGGGGTAAAGTGATCCCACTCCTTACCGCAGCATCTTGTCGCTCCTAGGGTTGGCTTTAATCTTCTGCCTGATGACCTCTTAGTATTCTTTATGGGTGGTGATAAACCTATCCACAAGTTCTTTCAACATGTTGATCTGCGTTGCTCTGTTCTCTTCGATGATGTTCAAATTTCTGGAGTCATGCATTCTTTGATTTGTTCTACCAAGATCTTCTCAACAATCCCCTGATACGTCTCGGGTTGTTTCCTAATGTTCACCATTTGCTGAGATACTTGCTTAATCTTTCCAATAGTTGAATTTTCAAGCCTCACATTTCTGAACTGTTTTTTATAAGTTGAGGCAGTAAACTCATACTTAACCAACAGTGCCGATCTTAGTGCAGCATAGCTTTGAGCAAATAATTTAGAATAGACTTCTTAAGCCTTTGCTTTTAAAACTTTGGGTAGTCAAATTTTACTTATGCCGTAATCCTTCGCAAGTAATTACCAAATATTTCCACTATTTAACCAATCTAAGTTCTTTACAATTTTTATTTCTGTGTGATACTTTATAAAACACTCCTTGACACACAGATGTGGTCTTCCTGAGCATCCCATGAATACAAAAGTGATCTCAAACAATAATCTTCAAAAGCATACCTGGGTACTTTAAGGTCAGATTTGTTGGCATTTTAACAATAACTAACTTAACTTTGCTTAAAGATTTACTTGGCTTACACATTTGTTCATTGTTGTTTCATTGGTGGGGATCCTGGAGAAGCTGGCTTCAGTGCCCTGGCAGCTTTTGATTTAGCCTGCTAAATGAGTAAGAATTAAAGTATTGATGTTGTGAATACTAGTGATTCAGATTTTTCTTTTAACATCACAGATCATTTACAATTGTAGCAGATGATGACCCAGTTTAGGGTGGCACATTTCAAAATAAGGAAGGCAATGCTGAAGTTGAGTCTGGTGGTAATGATGGGAGTTGAATACTTGACCTTGATGAAGCAATTGATGAGCTTGACTTAGTATATCTTCAAGAATTCTAGTTGTCGCTTTTTAGCGGAGTAAACAGTAGGTTTCATTGAGTCAGTTACTGTCAAGGTGCAGGCACTTTCACCCATGGCATTAAAATGGCTTTTAACAATTGCTAAACCCTTATAGTTCTTGTGGCTTGTCACAAGCGTCCTAAAACTTATATATTGAATGCTTGCTCCTAGATTCATACAATTACACAGAAATAAAGGCACTGCTAGAAAGACAACAAACTTTAATGGTGTTTCTCTTTTTCCACCACAACCAACACACAAAACTCTCAGTACTTCTACCCTATATTAATGACATAACAGCACAATCACCTTGCACGCTTTCGCACCACTAACCAATAACTTTAAATACCACAAAATCAAACATCAAACACACCACCGTGCGCAACTCACAACAAGTTACAATGACAAATTGGTCATCCGTGACACTTGGCTCATCCTTGATTGATAGCCTTCAATAATGTAATCCATTTGCTTTCTACCAATGGACCACAAGGACCCTAGCAAGGAATACTTGTTTTGTCTATTTTCTTTTAAGGCTTTCAATTTACTTATGGCAAAGTGTCATCTGCCTCTAACTGGGACACAGTGTATAGGCATTAAAGAATTCCATTTAGTATGATTTAGCCTGCATGATGCAGGATTAGTGTATTTATTGCATCCTTGTCAGTCCTATTATATAAAACTAGGTGGTTCCCGAGCGGCAAGCCGCCCCCGTCTTTAACTTTCTCGCGTATTAAAACTTTTTTAAAATTTATTTGAAAAATTATTTTTTTTAAATTTTATTCAATCTTCTTGTTTAAATGCTAAAATTGTTAAGGTCACGATTAAGCCTCACCTACAAATTTACATACACATTGTAATTTTCATTTGAGAATTTGGGTTCGAATCTTAAAATTACTTTGTATTAAACTTGATTTAAACTTGAAGTCGCTTGCAATAAGCCTTTGGATTAGGTTATTTTGAACTCCAACTGAAAAAAGAATCGAGTTAGAAAGAAATCAAGATAGAAATCAAGTCGCGACTTACAAAGAAAAAATCAATACAGTTTAGGGGTTGAGCGCAACGATGCACACCAAACAAACCACACCACTGGGTGTTTATATTATTTTATTGTGCCGGGGCGCCTGCGGCGCCCCCTTTTTTTGGGCGCCTACGGCGCCAACCTTTTTTTTAAAGACCAACTAACTTGTCCTTTTTTGATAAATACGAATTATTAAACTTTATGAAATGTACGCAAAGTATTTATTTAATAATAATAATAGGGGTTGTATTTTGCGCACCGATGCACACCAAACAATGACGTCATCATATTAAATATTTTTACAGCGCTCATCAAAACACGATTTTTCAACTAAACTAACTGCTGTAGACTGTCGTACATCGCTCCTCAGCGTTTCAACTAAACTAACTGCTGTAGACTGTCGTACATCGCTTGAGCGTTACGTTACGTTACAGAACCACACCACTGGGTGTTTATATATATTAATTTCTTGCATCGTTATAAGTTGTCTCAGTTTGGGGGAAAATTTGTTAAGTAATTGGTGAGCCCTCTTGTGGTTGAGGAATGCCACATTGCATAGCTGTTAATGCAAAAGATAAAAAATAAATGTCTTGGTCTTTAAACTCTTTCAATACGTTTCTGTAAAGCCTGTCTCTAAAGGCGCCCTATGAATTTCTATGTCTGCACTACCTCTTCCTTTTATTTATGTTTTAATTTTCAAACTGAAACCAGTGCTAAAAATTTCATCAAGCCTTGACTCCAGTTGTTATAAACTGTTGACTACAAAACTTACAATTGGGACTCTGCCATGTTAGTATTTTGTTTGTGATAGCTTCAGTGTTGAATTTATATCTTTTATATATACTGAATCTCATGGTTTTTGATATCAGTAAATAAAGAACTTCAGATTTGTATGCTTTAGAACTAATATTAAAACTTGTACTGGCTTTCAAATGTCTTGATTTGAAGGCTCGCACCAAGTCATGGTCACACCCAATGGCATACTTTTCACTTAACCATTTAGGCTCATTTTTAGCTAACAAAAAATAAATAAAAACAATTATACTTAAAATATTTACCCTTATTTACAAAATATTTATAAATATGAAGCTATTATTTTAAGTATAAGTATAAGGCCTTGAAACATATTTTAAGAAGCAGATGGAGTTTGGCCTCAACAACCATTACTTCAAAAGTGTGTGCACACATGTTTTGTTGTAATAGAGCAATATGCGCTAAAAATCATTATCAACAATGTGATGTGCATCATTGGTCCTCTCAAAGCATCAAGTCTCTGTGCATTATCCTGGTACTTTTACTATTGGATATAATGCTACTTCCTGGGTCAGGAAAACGCCTAGTAAACACTAAAAGCTTGGTGTATGGACAACACTTAATTAATTTAAAAATCTTTAGTCACATGATCATTAAGTTTACAACTTTAAAATACTATAACATCAATTCAAGTTGAGCACAACCCAGACTCTCCTCTCACTTCGTATCACACTTTGTCTTTTGGTACACACAACTTTCCCCCCAAGAAGGGTCACAACACTTCATAGCACCATTGTGTCCGAAAAACAGAGACACACATGGGGCACACCATAAACAGCCTGAACTCTACAAAGGATGCCCAAAGCTCATCTTATCTCGTGATCAGCGACCCGTGCTCACTCATAACAAAACATACATGGTATCCTACCTTGACACTTCTCACAGCCATTCATTTAGTGATTATAAATGTCAATCACCTCTCCATAATTTTTGTCTCTTGGTAGCTGGAGGAATATATTCCTCAACACTTGTTTTGCTGAAAAGTAAATTTCATAATCATTGTCGACACTGTCTTCAGATTTATTGTCATTTGAACTTGAATTGTCCAAAAAAATAAATATACCTGCTTCATCAGCGGTCATAGATCGAAAACTTTATGAATTAGAACTAGGATTAGTATTCCATGAAGCCATTTTGATCAGCTGGTTTTTGTTTACAATATTTTTACTTAAAAAAACAAGCACAGAAAAAACTAAAAGTGATCTTATCTGTTTGAAATTCCACACAAAAGAAGTTAAAACTCTTCTGAATAAAGTTTTATAAGCTATTAATAAAATAGTAGAAAGTAAAAGTCTGTTTACTAATAAAATAAAACAAACCAGTGGTGACACAGAGAGTGGCTAAACATACTTGGCCGAAATCGCCATGACACATACTGAAGCAAAAACGTATTAAATTAGTTAAGCTGTCAAAAAAAAGCAAAGATTTCTAGAACAACTAGAAAATAAATTACTTATCAAAATGATTGTTACTAGCACTAGCATGTCTTTCTGCTTCCTCAAACGCTTTTTTGTATCTCTTCTAGTAAATTTCATTTGAAAGTCCTACTGGTAAAGGAGGTGATAAATTTCTCTTGTGGCCAACTCGGGCTATACCTGAATTAAATGGAAAAGACGTAAACAAGGTAAGGGTTAGCCTGACCGGACGTAACAAAACAGCGAACGTTTCGGCAAAGAGCCTTTATCAACGAACATACAAGACACAAACAAAATAAAAATAAAAATGAAGGAACTTAGCTGCGGTGAAATCCGAAGTATCCAAAACAAAGTCAAACTTTGATAAAGGCTCTTTGCCGAAACGTTCGCTGTTTTGTTACGTCCGGTCAGGCTAACCCTTACCTTGTTTACGTCTTTTCCATTGAATTTTGTATATGCCTGATTGCAGTCCTACCCCTCATTTTGTATACCTGAATTACAAATACAACTTTCTGATGTCATAGACTTATATGTCATTCATATCTGACCATCAGAAGTGGTTTAATTTTTTTGTGTGAAAATTTGAAATTTTGAGGACAGACAAACAGAATGAATATTGGATGCCAAGATGGCGGCTATTTGGTTCTGAGTATAGTGTAAGATTAATTATTAAACGTGATTTATGTTATCAATAGTATTATTATTATTTGTAACACAGAATAATTATTTAGATAAAAGCCTTTTGGAATAAAAAATAGCTGGATCCTATTCTTCAGTATGTTGTGCTGATTTGTCTTCCTTAAGTGAAGCCGGGGCCAAAGGTTTAGTTGCTTGAGCTTGACTAGAGGTACCAAAAAAGTCTTGATCAGCCTCAGATGATAATTTTATCAACTTTGCAGCAGAGCCAGATGGCTCCATGCAAGTGGTTTCTTTTCTTATAACGGCAATACATTTGGGTTCTGGACCACAAACTTCTGTAAATTTAGTTGGGTCATGATTTACTGAAACGGTCTTTGGTGGAGGTGCCTTCAAAAATTCAAGAGGAAATAAATGAAGACTAAATAATCCAAATCTTTATTCTGATAATAGGCCCAGTGTTTGATAAATATTCCCACCTTAGTTATTACCAAATTTATTATTTATTATTAGTATTATTATGTCTTTGAGAAATTCTGGTTGATGTACGGCTGCATACTCCTCAGTTAATTGCTCAATAATAAGAGCAATGACCAGGTCTACACTAAGACCAAGTCCATTTAAAATCTATAAGCAATGACCCCTAATTGAAACAAGCTGAAATCTGAATTTTTGTAGTGCGTCTCTAGAAAGTGTTGCAAAATGTCTCGGGTTTACTTAGACTTAGATACATTTTGGGGTCTAATCAGATATTTAATTTCTCTCTTTAAGCAATTTGTTTGTGTATTTTGTATTTTGATTTCCTAGAATATTTTCAATGGTGACATTAAAGATTTTCTCTTAGACTCTTAAGCCTAGACTCATTTATTCCATGGATACTAAGATATGGTGTCTTTCTACTTCTTAGACCTCTTTCATTTCTTCTAGAGAATTTCATTTGTCAGTCCCCCACCTGGTTAAGGAGATGATGAATTTCATATGTGGCCAACTTGTGAAGTATTGGATGGGTTTAATTTTTCTTTAATTGTAGGGAAGCAACAAAACATTTCAACTTCATTTTTGAACCGCCTTTTTATATCGTGCAGGAAGTCGCGGTTTTCATTTACATGTAATATTTCACGGTGTCATACCTATCTCCAAGTGCACACTATGGACTATTCTATGATGTCTAGTTATCACCAGTGTTCTCTCTATGTCTCTTTATAGTGCTCTCTAATGTTTTCTGATCATCTCTGGTGTGGTCACCCCAAACCACACTAAATATAAGCCAGGCCGTCTGCCTTCCTGAATTATCATGAAGGACAAACTCCTTAGTATTATAAACAGTTTTACTTTTTTCAGGTCACTACCTTTCCTGAGTTCACAACGATACCATTACATTTATGAACAGTGGTTCTCATACCTTGACATATCTCCCCTCTTCTGTTAGATTCTTGGAAATTTGGTTTGCTTCATTACATGTTCAAAATCTCTTCGTATTCATCTAGTTCTTGTGATCCATCGTATTTATTAAATTTTTTGTATTCATCGATGATTTTTGTTTTGGCTAGCGTGTCCTGTTTAGTTTTGTTCTTTTTATTAATTTCTGCCAATTTTAGTTTATGTTCTATCCATCTCTGTCATGTTCCATCTGACTGTGTCATTTTCCTACAAATCAAAAAAAAAAAAATCCTTTACAGGCCATAAAGGTCCATGGGAGCAAGTGAAGTAGCATTCACAAGTTTCGTTAACCACTAACGAGCATGGGATTGTGTGTTTAGCACAATGCGCGGGGGCCTTACCAGATCCGCTGTTCGAACTCGCGACACGGGTTCTTGTAGCGCCACCTACAAATCAATGAGATATCTAAAAAATGTTTTGGAAATATTTAATCAAGAATTTAGAAGTTAAAAAAACAAAAAAAACAATGTTTTAAAGTTGTTTTTATGGTGCAAATAAAGGAAAAAATTAACTTATTAACGTTTTGGGAAAATATTTATCATATTTTAGAGGGGAAGGAAATTTATATTTTTATATCTTTTATAATTAAATGAAGTAATTGCAACAGTAAATTATTTTTCTTGTGTGAAATTGTAACTAATTTCTTGTTGGGCAGCTTTCTCACTCGTAGGCGTTTATTACTGACACACTCCAGCTCACATTAAAACAATGAAGTCCTTTATAAGACAATTAATTTTAATCCAGTACTTAAACTTAAGTACACTTTTTACATAATAACATATATCCATCAGTGGAACACATTCAGTGACTATCTTGTTTTAACCTACACCTTTCAACTGGTATTCTAACATCACGTGATGTCTCTCTACCAATCACATGTCAAATAATATCATGTGACAGAAATCCATCTGGAGGTAACGATTCTGACGTTTTAGTTCCTCTAAGTCAGGATTTTCTTTCCTCCACTCTTGGAAAAGAATATAACTAGATACTCCAGCAATGTCAATAAAGTGGGTGTTAAGGACTGGGTCTATAAGGGTATAGACATCATCATCATCATTATCTGTGGCGCTACAGCCCATGTAGGGCCCTGGCCTGCTCCACCACATCCTTCCACTCAAATCGATTGATGGCTTTCTTTCTCCATGCTCGAACCCCCAGCTGGTGTAGGTCCATTTCCACATCATCGATCCATCTCAGTCTTGGGCGACCAGTGAGTCGTCTGCCTCCTGGTTTTTGCCTGTAAATGATAATTGCCGCTCTATATTCTGGCATCCTTTCAACATGCCCTGCCCAGCATAGTCTTCCTTTTTTGATACATGTGACTATGGATGGGTCTTTGTACAAATGGTATAGTTCTTGATTTGTGCGAATTCTCCAGACATTATTTTCTATCACAGGGCCATATATCTTCCGGAGTATTTTTCTCTCCCAGGTATTGAGTAGGTTCTCTGCCTTTTTGGTTAGGGTCCAAGTCTCACTAGCGTACGTTACTACCGGTCTTATAATAGTGATGTATTTTATTTTCTTTGTTTCCTTTGAGAGGTTTTTGCTTCTTAGAAGTTTTTGTAAGCTGAAGTAGGAGCGGTTACCTGCTGTTAACCTTTCTTTCACCTCCGAGATTATCTCATTGTGTTCGTTTATAGTTGCCCCTAGATATTTGAAGTTAGTAACTCTCTCAAATTTGTGTTTGTTTATAATGATATTATCATCAGTATGGGTGTTTTGTGACATAATCATATATTTTGTCTTTGGTTCGTTTATAATGAGACCAGCTTTGGCAGACGCATATTCGATTTCCTTGAAAGCTTTATCTATGTCATTCCTGTTTCTTCCCAGTAGTGCTATATCGTCTGCATATGCCAGGTATTGAAGTGGTTGACTTTACAAGGTTCCTGATGGTCTTTGTTCTGTTATGTCTCTCAGGAAATAGTTAGTTATGGTTCCTCTGGAACTAACATGTATGTGTCTAATGATTTTTTCTAGTGTGATGTTGAACAGCATACATGATAGTGAGTCTCCTTGTCTGAGACCGTGGTCATCTGTGAACTCCCTAGAGTAATCTCCCTTGTAACTTGACTCTACTTTTGGAATTTGCCATTGTCATATATGAGCCGAGTTAGTTTGTTTGGGACTCCAAGTTCCTGTAATGCGTTGTATAGGTAATTCCTATTTATGCTATCATATGCAGTTTTGTAGTCGATATAGAGTTGATTTATGTCGATGTTTTATTCATAGCGTTTCTCCAGGAGACATCTTATAGTAAAAATATGATCTGTGGTTGATCTATTCTGTCAAAATCCACATTGATAGACCCCTAGTATCGATTCACTATACTTTTCAAGTTTTCTTGCTATGAGCTTTGTGAGGATTTTATACATCACATTGAGGAGTGATATTCTTCTATAGTTAGAGGAGGTTAACTTAGATCCTTTTTTGTGAATTGGGATTATGAGTGCTGTGTACCATTCGTTTGGCATTTCTTCCTACTGCCAGATTCTGGATATAAGTTAGTGTATTGCTTATGTAGCTCGGCACCTCCTTGTTTTATCAATTCCGCAGAGATGAGGTCTATTCCAGGAGCTTTGTTATTTTTCATGGATGATATTACTTCTTATATTTCTTTTAGAGTTTATTGGTTTACCAGCGGGTTCGGTCCTCCTTGAGGTGGTATGTAATCCTCATAGATAATTCCATCTGGTCCATTTAGTAATACCTCAAGGTGTTGTGTCCATGTTTCTAATACTCTGCTGCTCTCTGTTATCAATTCTCCCATCATATTTTCACACATGTGAGATCTTGCTTGAAATCCATTCTCTTCCTGCTTTATTTTCAGGTACATTTCCCTCACATCTCCTTCTTTTGACAATTATTCTATCTCAACTATTTTTGATTTTCCCAGATTCGCTTTTTCCTTCTACAGGTTTTGCTGGCTAGCCTTCTTGCTTCATTATATTTTTGCTGTGTTCCTCTTGTCTCCCTTTGCAGCACCATTAGTCTTGCCTTGTTCCTTTCTTTTATGAGTTCTTTGTATTCTGCGTCATACCATCCTGTTCTTTTCACTATAGGTTTAAATCCAATTGTTTCCTGTGTTATACTTTTAACTATCTGCTTCATCTTTTCCCACTGCTGGTTTATACTAGTGTTGCTGGTTGCTTCTCCTTTGTATGCATTGAATTGAGTTTCGATCTTCTGTTGGTATTCCTCCGTAATTTTTGAGTCTCTACACAGTTTCTGACTGTCGTACTGTTGTTCTTTTTTATTTTGTTTGTTATATGTTACTAATTCTTTGTTTAAATTTGATCCTGACCAAAATATGGTCTGAGTCTATGTCCACCCCTCTACAACTTTTGACTTCTAATATGTCAGAGCCATGCCTCCGGTCAATAAGTACATGATCTATTTGATTACGAGTAGATCCATCTGGAGATTTCCATGTCATTTTGTGTATTTGCTTATGTTGGAATTTTGTGCTACTGACTGTCATACCTTTACCGATGGCAAAGTCTATAAGTTTAATTCCATTGTCATTGCTCTCATCATGTAGACTTTCCTTCCCGATTGTTGGTCTGTAGGGTAGTTCTTTTCCAATTTTTGCATTAAAGTCCCCAAGAACTAATTTCGTGTCATGGCATGGTGCCTCATCATACACTCTCTCCAGTTTCTCATAGAAGGCTTCTTTCATGTTGTCGTCTGCATCTTCCGTAGGAGCATGTGCACAGATTAATGAGATATTGAAGAACTTTTCTCTAATTCTTATAGAGCACAATCTTTCATCAACAGGATTAAATCCAATGACTGCACTCACTGCCTCTCTCTTTACTGCAAATCCTGTTCCTAAGTTTCCACAAATATTGTGTACGCCTTAGTGCTTATGATATCCGAGTCTCTCCATCTTGTCTCCTGCAGTGCTGCGATAGCTATTCTATATCTTAGCAGTTCCTCACTGAGGCGGGCCGGAGCACCTGCTCTATTAAGGCAAAGTACGTTACAAGTGGCTATTTGTGGACAGGCATGGGTCGTAATCCAGTGTGATAAGTCCGAATTTCGTTTTGTGGTTTCGTTTTCGTAACTGTATTTTTTAATGTGACAGTGTCGTCAGCCCTGTGCACAACCTTCTGGGGGGGCTGCCCCTTGTAGATCTCAGGATAGCTGCCTTTGTTGGGGTTGGGTCCCTAGCCTATGTGGAGCCCTCCACTTCCTGTTAGGCAGCAGGTTCTGATTGTTCATGAACATAATACACTTATTAATTTAAAATAATCTTGTATGACATCTGTTCTGTCCAAATGTCACAGGACAACTAGACTCATCTTGATCTTGTAAAAAATATCTGCTTTGTTATGGAACACTGCTCTTCTTGATTTTTGGCTTACGTCTAAATTTAATCAATTGTACATTGCATGACTCGCCATGACACTCTCATTTCTTTCCTCTACGCTTGGAAAAGAATATAACTAGATAATCCAGCAATGTCAATAAAGTGGGTGTTAAGGACTGGGTCGATAAGGGTATAGACACCAGCACCTATATGACTCTAGTTGTCTAGGGTTAGCTTGTACTTACACAGTTAGCAACTCTTTATTTGTTGAATACTTGTCTCTGCTGAGTAGGAGTAATAGTAACATTAAGTATTGCTCTATCATAGTCTATAATTTTCACTAGCTACTACATGTATTAACTATATGTTCTACATACAAATTATTACCCACGCCTCTGTGTATACAACAGAGAATAATGACATTTAATAACTTAATAACATAAAGAATGACAACAAATAAAGTAGATACCCAATATATAGTTGGACAAAACTGATTAACGTAGATAAATCACTAAACGTTCGACAAAACTGCAATGGACTTTATGAGTATGGCCTGACTTCCCTCTGATCAGTGGGGCGTGTCAAGTAGATGAATGACGGGTCTGCCTAACGTCGCTGCTTCTATCGCTCCGCAGTAAAGCGTATCATCTCCTAATTAGATCGTGTGATCTCTTTTCCCGACGTCTGTCCCTGGTCAAGCGTTTGCCATTTGCGCTGAGTGACAGCTAGTGTTGGTCATAGCGATGACCGTCTTCAGCAATGGTTCTCAAGTGTGGGGCAAGGCCACCTAGTCCCTTCCTCGCAACACCAGAACGTCTTGTCGGCAATGGTCTGCTCCTCTATTTCTACTATGTTAACTTAGTAGTCTCTTGGTCTAACCTACTAGCTGAAAACTATAATATGGAACAAACCTTAACTATCAATATATCAATAAATATATATATAATAATAATAATAATAATAATAAAATGATCATTTATATAGCGCTGTATCCCAGCAAGGGGCCAGGCTCACAGCGCTTTACATGGAAACAACAATACATACATCAATAAAATGAAACATTCACAGCACATCAACCACACAAACGACAACACGCCACACCCAATACATCAGCCACGCTAATCATCCAAAGAAATGTGGTTTTATTATTTTTGAAAATAAATTTTAAAAAGATGTGTCTTAAGTGCAGTCTTGAATGACTTAGCAGTTGAAATGCTACGGATGTGTAATGGAAGAGAATTCCATTGTTTGGCTGCACAAAAGGAGAATGACCTTTCGCCAAATGTTTTAGTTCTTATCTTAGGAACACAGAGAATGCGTGTATCTGCAGAGGAGCGTAGCTGACGACTTGGTGAGTAGACTGATAAGCATTTAACCCAAACAATATACACAATACATTTGCACTATTCTAATTCTAACTACTCAAACCTGAAACAAACTTTCAGCTAGGCTCAAACTCTATTCACCTGTCGACACCTCAGACCTTGTGCATTGTGAATCTTCCGAGAGAGAGAGGCTGCTGAAAGGTTTGCTTACTTGCTTAACGGCCATTCCGCCCACAGTGAGCATTGGCCATGTCGTTTGAAATGGTGCGCCATTGCACCCGGTCGGCGGCAATCGATCTAAGATGTTGTAGCCACGAATCGTTAAACTTTTTCCGGCCAAGGCTGAATGGGATCATAATAAGTTCCTCGGCCTTCTTGTGGAAATATCGCTGCGTTGTTTGTTTAACGCCTCCTTTGGGGCGTTTCCAAGTTGGCCCCTGTAGGCTGGTAAAAGTTTTATAGGGCAATCGGGAATCAGGCATCCTCATAACGTGACCGATCCATTTCCAACGGCGCAAAATCATCGTTGCGGCTAGAGGGTGTTTTAGTCCGCATCGTTGGCGAACAGACTCGTTGGTAATAAAGTCTGACCAACGCACTTTTGCAATTCGTCGGAGACAACGGTGGTCGAAGGCTTCCATTTTTCTAAGCTAGTCTATTTTTACGGGCCACGTTTCAGTAGCATATAATAGCGTGGCTCGGACCGTCGCACAGTAGATTCGGGTTTTCGTTTTGGTGCGAATATCGGGTCTACTCCAAAAATGTTTTAGGGCTGCAAAGATTGATGACGCTCTTGCAATTCTGATTGGCATTTCTTCGTCCAGCTGCCCATTAGGAGATATTCGGCTACCAAGGTACGTGAAAGAGTTAACCGATTCCATGCGATCATTTCCAATCGTCAGGTCAACATTTAGCGATGCAGGATCTAGATTGG
>MUZC01004555.1:0-23438 GCA_002072015.1 Radix auricularia | reverse complement strand
AAAAAAAAAAAAAAAAAAAACTACTCAGGGAAAATAAAATTATATTAACAAAGAATTAATAACATTTAATTTGTCTTAACTACATGATGCATAAATGATTTAAATAGAAAATTTAGTAAATCATCAACAGCCTGTTGTTTGCGAGCATGTATATATACCCGGTATCCTTTTCAACGTCCAATTAAGCACACCCGATCCGATGTAATCGGACAATAAAAAAGTCACGTGGTCAGGTAAAGGTACGTAGATTCACTCTACCCCCAGTCATTTTATTTACATTTCCCATAAATCTCGCCAGAAAACGTTGACCTGTGGTCGTCGCTTAGTCTAGCCCTCGTAACATGTCCTGATGTAACATGGGCCAGCCAACGAACAGTGCCTGGTCTCGGTAGACTTCAATTGATCTCTCCACCCCGATCAAAGTGGCGATGTAATAGGACTATAAAAATGCACGTGGTCAGATAGTGCTTTGTAAAGGTACCTAAATTTATTCTGCCTCTCATTCCATTATTTACCTTCTCATAACACTCGCCACAACCATAGGTATACATTACACTATAACATAAAAGTCAATCTTCCCTCCACTCTCATGCCAAACAAAGTTAGAAAGACCATATTTATCTTTAGTTTTTTAACAACATTTTTCCCATCGGTTTTACACTTTTAATCGTAAAATCCAAATCAATTAATGAAATATAAAAAAAACAAACAAAAACGATTTGTTATTAAGGTGTTGACATAAATGGCGAACCTCGCAGCACTGAAACAACCGCAAACCTGCGCCCTTTCATTCACTTCTGTTTCTTGTGTAGACCTACCTAGCATAAAAACTGAATTGTAATAAGATGTACAAAGTTGTCAGTATATAAAGTTAATACATTAAATAGTTACTAACACCGCGTAGCGGACAATATCGTTCAAGCAGCTGGGCCCATATGACTTAACAGAACGTTCCTTAATTATTGTTGTTGACATTTTGTTCAGTTTATTTTCGTCTTAGTTTATGAGTATGACGAATGCATTGATAGGATGAATAAAAGTTTGTAATGCGTTATAGTTCACCATAGTGTGTTACTGAGTGTGTAAAATGAGGTGCATGGATGGTGGCTAGGTTACATTGTATGGCGATCATGAAGGTGAAAATACTGCGGCGTTTATAATCGTTGCCCTGCCAGATTTTTAAAAAATTAAAGTCCCCTTGTCGAAGCGGCACGTGGTCGACTGTCCGGTGGTTACACAATGGCATGTTACGAAGGCTAGACAAAGTGGCGACCACGGACCGCCTGTTATGGAGAAGGTAAGCAAAGAGATTATTGGCTGAAAGAATGTAGGTACCTTAAAAAGGATTATCTGAACACATTGCCTTTTTATTATCCAATGATATCGGATTGGAGTGGTGAAGGAGTTGGATAGATTTGGAAAGATCTAATATTAAACTATATTATTTTTATTTTTAAAAACTAGAAGAAAAAAAAACAATTATTTGCGAAGTAAAAACGAGGGTCGAAACATCCGAGGATCAAAAAGTTCTGTAGTCAAACTGTCTCTGCCCCTCCCACCACAAACCCCCTCAATAAATCGATTGAATCTGTTTGCTAGTCTCTATCGAGATTTCTGCACAATACATATGACTAAAGTAATAACAGTTATAATTTTATTTTTGAATTTTTTTTAAAATGTGCCCTGAAACTGTGTATACACTCTTTAAAACACCACACCAACATTTATTTATACAAACCTCCAGTTGATTATTTTTAATTTTATATTGTCCCTTCTCTACAAAAAATCTGCATTATCACAAGCAAAAGAAAAAAGTCGCTATTTTGATACAGTCGCTGTTTTGATACAGTCGCTATTTTGACCATCGCTGTTTTGACCGTCGCTGTTTTGACACAGTCGCTGTTTTGAAGTCGCTGTTATGACCGTCGCTGTTTTGACTGTCGCTGTTTTGACCGGATGCGAGTTGAATGTTATTGATTGAATAGGTCTTAGTTGTATTGCAGAACACACTACCTTAACAGTTTACTAAATAAATAAATAAGACACAGGTAATGAGGACTATAGTTGGAGATGATGTTTATTTGAATAATCACGTTTCTGATATTAACACAGTTACTACTAAATGGCTAAGTAAATGAACTCTACAGAAAGCACAGTGTACAGTTGTGCTACACAGCCTATGCCTAATCTACCACTATGTTCTATCCTGGGTGGCTCACTATCTACCTAGGTGACTCTCCTAACCAGGCACTGGGTCACTCTCCTAACCAAGAGGGTGACTCTCTGTCTGTTTCCCACAGTCCCCCCCTTATGAGGCCACATCGTCGGCAAATAACAGCTCACACAGCAAAATCTTCATTATTTTGGTCTTGGATCTAAGTCTCACAATATTGAATAATCTCCTGTCAGCTGTGGTGTGTATTTATATCCCCTCGCTGTTGTTCTTGAAGGCATACTGGAGTAGGATGAGAAGAATATTTCAAATAGAGTAGGTGCCAGCACACAGCCTGGCTTTACTCCCCTACTTAATGGGAAAGCCTCTCAGGTGGCACGGTTATAGCACACTGCCCTGCATGTTATTGTGCAATTACTTGATGATGTTATACAGATGTGTAGGGCTGCCTATTTTTACTAAGATCTGGAAAAGGCTGCTTCTGCTGACAAGATCAAAAGGTTTAGTTTGGTTGCTCCTTGCATTTCTCCTGCAGCTGCCACTGAGAGAAGATCATGTCTTTGGTTGACCTTCCGGCTCGAAAGCCACACTAAGATTCTGGCAGTACACGCGATGCTAGGGTCTTCAGGCGTGTTAATGCAACTCAGGTGAAGGTCTTTCCAACTATACTGAGGCAATTTGTAAATGTGTACTTACCTGTTTTTATGAATAACATCAAATTAATAAATGTCCATAAGAATATACAACATTATAATATAAAGTGTTCTTGCCTCCACAAAGTTCTCCTGGTAGCACACTGAATATTGTCTATGAATAGTTCTCACTGTACAGCCACCAACACACACACTGAGTACTGGAATCTTGACAGGCAAGGCAGACACCTTATTGCTTGGACTGGTTGTTCACTGACACACTCAGGACTCTGGACTGGAATGATTAGGCGGATGCTTTGTGTGGGACTGGTAGTTCACTGACACACTCTGGACTGGAACCATTAGGCGGATGCCTTGTTATCAGAAAGTTTGGTCACCGACACACTCAGGACTCCACTCCGGACTGGAACGATGAGGCGCATACCTCTTTTAACGACAGGACTGTATGCTCCACATCATGCACCCTTGTTGCTTTCTTGCAAGGAATTAATTTAATCCATCATTATTATTAGCATTTTCAGGCCAAGCAGATTTATTTACATATCTAGAGATCTGAGATAATATTGTATCTCTAGCTGTTTCTTTTCTGATACTTGTAGCACTTATTGGAGCGTAGTCAAGGATTTCTTAGTAATAAAGATCATCAGTGTCTATTGTTTCTTTAACTGTGTCTGCTAATGGCAACTTTGATAGACTACCAGCATTACTATGTTTTTCTGTTGATCTGTACTCAATTGTGTAATCCAATCCAGATAGGAATACAGATACAGAATAACATGGCATCCTTGAGGCTATCATTTGTGGAATTCCTTTCGCTGGTCCTAATATAAACTGCAAAGGCTTATGATCAGTAACAAGTAGGAATTTTCTAAAACATACATATGAAAAGAGTTTCTTGACATAAATGATTGCCAAAGATTCATCAATTTGAGAATAATTCTTTTCAGCTTTGTTTAAAGATCTTGATGCATAAGCTATGGGCCTTTTCTCAACTTCATCTAAACCAGTGTTTCTTAACCTTTTTGGTGCAATGGACCTCTTTAAAAATTTTATATATGTCACGGACCCCTCTGTGAAAAAAATTTGTTTAAACGCCAATTATTACAAAATATATCCTATTTTATTATTTAAATATTTTTATTTCAATAATATAGCTGTAGACAGATATCTTGATGTTCCTGGATATAAAATAATAATTGTAATTTATTTTACAATTATGATTTTCGGTTCTCTTGTGCCAAGTGAATGTAGAAGTAATAAAATCAAGAACAAAAAATAAAAAAAGAGTATAAATTATCTGATTACAAATAATTACCTAATTTTATATTACATAAAAATTAAAAAATGTATATTGTGCCTGTGATAGTTGAATTTAAAAAGAAAAACATAAAAATGCAAAAATTATCTCTTGAATCACAATTTAGTTGTTTAAGAATTACAGCTGATTCACAAATGATCATTAAATCAGAAATATGTTCAATGGTAGTCAACATTATACAATATGAATTTTTAAAAACTTGAAGAAAATAAAATTTTCAATGTGAAGGCTGTTGCTGGTTTTCCTTGAATAGGAGATTGAATTGAGGGATGGTTTTGGACGAAGCAACGCACATTTCATGTTCGACATTCAGTTGATTTCGATGTTTTATTTTTATTGTTACGAGTGTGGAAAATCTTGATTCGCAAAGATATACCGTAGCAATTGGAATAATGGCTGCCATAGCTCGTTTTACTACCAATGGGCAGGCTTCTCTTAAAGAAGACCAAAACTCTCTAAGAGTTTTTGAATTGAAATCCATTTTTTAACAAGGACAAGTGTCAGGTTTCGTTGTCTAGGGTTCTAGCATTATTAAAATTTTTTAATCAGTTTTGCTGTTACAGCAGAGCCCTTTGAAGTTGTTGGAATGCTGCTTGACGTGCAAGGTGTTCCCAATTTTGGTGTTTCGTTCTTTCCACGTCCTTTATTTGTTGGTGTGCTCTTCTGATCTTCAAACTTTCTTGCAGCTGTTCCCAGCTCAGTTGACCTGACCCTTTGATCTATAATATGTGATAAGACTGCTCCAAGTCTATATGGGCTTGCATCACAGGCAAGTCTCAATGGTAATTTAGGGTCATAGCGCATTAAAATTTTTTCAGATGCTATGAGTTCTTTAACCTTGCTAAATGCTTTTTCTTGTTTGTTAGACCACTGCCATTTTATATTCTTTTGGAGAAGTTCATTGAGTGGATTATTAACATTAGCAATGTTATTTAGAAATTTATGAAAGTAAATTAACATTCCAAGAAATGATCTCAATTGTTTTACATTTATGATAGTAAATTAACATTCCAAGAAATGATCTCAATTGTTTTACATTTATTGGTCTGGGCGCATTGATAATTGCTTTGACTTTGTCAACAGTTGTATGTAGTCTATCTTTATCTTATGGCCACAGAAGATTATTTCATCTTGAAAGAAATTGAACTTATTTGCTCTTAAGCCAAAATTTTCCAATCAATTCAGAACATTGTCAATGTTCCTTATGTGTGTTTTATTGGTTTCCCCAGTGAAGCTTTCTGACAGCACCGTAGCCATGATACATTGAAATATAGCAGGACTTGATGTAATTCCAATCAGTTATATTCATAAAGTCCTAGATGGGTGTTAATTGTAGTGAGCTTTTTTTTTTTATTCCTCATCTAGTTCACACTGTAGATAGGGTCGAGTGAGATCAATTTTAGTCCTCTACCCAGGTTTGTGAAAATATCTACAATTCTTGGAAGTGTATAAGATCCTGAAACTAGGGCTAGATTTATGGTGGTTTTATAATCACCACAGATGAGAACATCAACAGGAGATTTAATAACTGGGACTATAGGTGTAGCCCATTCACTATTTGTAATCTTTCAGATAATTCCTTCCTTCTCTAGTCTCTTTAATACTTCTTCAACCTTTCCTTTTAAAGCATATGGATAACGGCCTTGCCGTAATGAATTTTGGTTTTCATGCATTTTTAAATTACTAACATTAATTTATCCAATTCCACCTTAGAATACTCTTGAGTATGTTTTCAAAATTTGTTCAAGTTGTACTTATTCCTTAGCACTTGAGACTGAGGTGTAATGGACTGAGGCAATGTTATTTTTAATTTATGAATCCATTCTCTGCCTAGGAATGGATGTGCACCATTTTTCACTATCACTAAAGTAAGGTATTTAGTGTTGTTATTTATGGACACTTTTTCTGTCAATGTCTCTAAAGAAGTGATTACCTCTCCTATATAGGTTTTCAACTTCATTCTCACTGTACTGGTCACTGGTGCCTTAAAAAAATAAAATGATATTGATAGAACTTTTGTCATTACAGATATTGGGCAGCCTGTGTCAAGTTCCATCTTTACTTTAGTATTATTTATGGTGGGGTAAACCCCACATTTCTAAGTTTGTTCTATGTTTTGAAGATTGTAGATTTCAAAAATGGTATCAGAATCTTCATCTGATTCTTCATTCCATTTAATATGGGGAATCTACCCTCCTTTATTTATTGTACTTGCTTGTTTATTGCTTGGTTTATTCTAGAGAATAGCTTAAATGTGTCCTTTCTTCAAACAGCTTCTAAATATGGCGTCCTGGAAATAACATTCAGACCTTTAGTGGTTAGTTTTATTTATGAAAGACACTTGTTGTTCTTCCTAATTTTTCATCATTCTTCCATACATGTCCTTTATGTATGGATATGGCATCCTTGGTGGCTTGCTCCATGTGGCCGACTTGCTGTCTAGGGGTAATTGAGGTCTACCTTTTGCCACAGATATAACAACACCAAGGTACCACACAGTACGCTGTCTAAGTAGTCACCAACAGACTGATTCAGTATAAACAAGTTTAATCACATCAAGCTAGATATTTCCATGACAAATACAGTTTACAACTTTTGAGTCCTATTACAAAATATATCACAATCCAATTTGTTCTTCTCACTGTCTGTTCTGCTCCACTCAATCGTCATAGGACAGCCCACCTCTGTCCAAAACGACTGTCTTGGTGCACTCTCAACTCTTCCAGTCTTTAATCTGCCTGCTTATCACATACGCCCAAGTGATCTGAGTTCTTAACTGTCCACTTGAACTTGTGTTCACTCCTTGTTTACCCATTCTCTCAACATTTCTGTGCAGTCATTCTCACACCATAGCATCTGACTGTGACACTCCATAGCCAAGGCGAATTCTAGTGCCTTTTCCAGAGAAAGGTTTCTTTGTTATAATAATCTCTGAATAGTGTCATCTTTGATGCCCATCACTAACTTACCCTTATGGCTTCATCCAGGTTTTTTAAAAATTGCAATATCCTGATGATTTCCTTATTTCTTCAAGGAATGAGTTCACTGATTCCCCTTCCTGTTGAGTTTGTTTCGTCTGTATAATTTAAAACGTTCTACTCAAGGAGCAGGTGACAGGTGATCTTGAAGAAGTTTACACATTTCGATGTAAGCTTTTGTGGGTTGAAGTTGTGGTGTTGTTAAGGACCATGATAAGTTATACAAACCTTTCTTTGTAGTTTGTGAATGGCTCCAAACTCTCATCAAATTTAGACATTCTTTATAATTTTTATTAATACTTATTTATTTATTGTCATCAACATGACATATAATGAGGTTGCAAATCTTTGTCACCAATGTGGCATGTTCTCATAATTTGTCTAATTTATTTATCTTTATTTATTGTCATCAACGTGACATATAATGAGGTCACAAATCTTTGTCACCAATGTGGCATGTTCTCATAATTTGTCTAATTTACTTATCTTTATTTATTGTCATCAACATGACATATAAGACGTCGCAAATCTTTGTCAACAAAGTGGCATGTTCTCGAAATTTGTCTAATTTACTTATCTTTATTTATTGTCATCAACATGACATATAATGATGTCGCAAAGCTTTGCCACCAATGTGGCGTGTTTCTAAAAAAATTGTCTAATTTACTTATCTTTATTTATTGTCATCAATGTGACATATGTTTGATGGTCATCCTCATTGCCAATGTGGTGTCCTGGGTGGGTTATTATTTAATTATTTGTGGAATACCAAGACATTTAGAATACAAGTACAAGACGTTAAAGTTCATCTTGATCACGCTGTATTTATTATTTGACACACTTCCGGAAGTGACACCCTTCAATTACATAATTATTTGTCCGGTGTTCACATTCCGTAATACACTATAATCAGGAGTGCTGTCTTGGAGGTCTTGTTTTATATTCTCGTACATAACCTTTGTATCGCCTTTATCAGCAGCTGACTGTATGCTGGAACAAAAATTGAGCCAGTATGTGTAAGCGTAGTGGGCATTTTTCTTGGCACTCTTACGGGATGCAGAGTTTCTGGGAAGGCCTGTCTTTATAGACTAAAAGAGCCTTTCTTTTAGCAATGGTGACATGCTTCATTTCCTTGCAGTGAGCCTCAAACTAATCTGCACTTTTATGTTCTCTCTTGCTGAATGCCGCAATAGCTGTGCCATATATGGTGTCCCATAGAAATGACCATTTGGACTCAATAGCGTCTATTGGTGGCTTTTGTATTATACTAGAGCTTCTTGTAGTCTTCCAGTGTATTCTGCTGTTCTGTCTGGATTCTTGGTGGAACAGATGCCTAATCGTGGTTTGCCCTTGTTTTTGTTGCAGTAAATCTTACCTTGGTAGCCACTGTGTTGCAGTCTGCACTGTGGTAGCTGCATGTGAGGAGTACACTGGCCAGTTGTGTGTGACTTGTGATTATAAGATCTAACAGGTGCCAGTGTTGAGAGCAAGGATGCCTCTATGACACTTGGTGGATGGCTTTGCAGTTGAAGTAATTATTTTGTTACACTTAGTCCATGTAAGCAGCACATCTCTAGTAATCTCTGCCCATTTTCATTTAGCCTGCCTCTTCCAAAATGACTGAGGCAAGTTGGCCAGGCCATGTGATCGCTTCCAACTCTTGCATTGAAGTCGCCAAGAAGGTAGATTGCTTTGTTGGTGTGTATGCTGGCTAGTGTTTGATTAAGATCTTCATAGAACTGGTCTTTAAGCTTCTGAGCTCCAGGATAGGGTTGGAGCATAAGCACTGATGATATTGGCCAATCCTGAGGAGGTTGATAGACGTATGGTAAAATATTTACCAAAAATAATGTTATGTAATTTATCCATTTTCACTTTAATATGGTGTTAAAATATTTCTAAATAACTAAGAACAAAAAATCAAATCAATAGCTTCATTAAAATTTCAACAACAAAAAAAAGCTGCTCTAAAACTTACTTCCTTGTAATTTAAATTTCCAATAAGCTGCAAAGGAAGAATTTCATCAAAACAGGAATCACTTGACTCTGGTTCCCAAAAATCTTCTTCAGAGGATAAAAATTGATCAATATTTTTATCAGTTAAACTCATTTTTTAAAAATTTGAGCTGCTACAATGTTGGCGTTGGCTTAGCTGCTTTCATCTGATGTTTTCAAATTTAACAAAAATCAAAATCATATTACATTTGATTTTAAATTGTACTAGTTTTAAAATGTCTTGCATTAAATATTTATCTATTCTTTTTCTTTGAAGAGTGTAATATTCAGAACCTAGATCTGGATTTAATGTGGTTTTTATTTTGAGATATAAATTCAGCTAGACCCTACTCATTTGCAAAATGATCAATATTTGATTTTAAAGTAAAACTTTTTATTGTATAAATAAACATCCTCCACTTTATTGTATTAACATAAAATGTATTATGCAAACAATTTGTATACTTTGTAATGAAAATAAAAGTGTAATTATTTTGAAAAATATTATTATGTCTCTGTTGATATCTCACTTAAATTGATTTATTGAAAAGAATTAATGTTTGTGGGGTGGGGAGGGGAAGAATTGTTTATTTTTAGAATCCATGATTATTGAAAAGAAACATGAATACTGGTATGTAATAATACAGAGATAGTTAACAGATCTAGACTTGAAGACAGACAGTGATGAGAATCTCAATAAGCAACTTAACTTCCAAATTTAAAACAATTGTAATTGTGATAAGCTGCCTTTGTCTCATTAATTTTAAACTGATTCTATAATTTAATGTGCAGCAGCTAACAATCTAGATAATATGAAAGCACTATAAATACATTTAATAAGACTTAGATGAATTAATAAAATGGGAAACTAACTGGAGTATGTCCTTCCACCCAGAAAAATGTCAACTGCTAAGAGTAACAAAGAAAAAGAAACAAATAAAATCAAAATATTTCATTCATGGAAAAGAACTAACCCAAACTAAAGATGCGAAATACTTAGGAGTCATAATAAATGAGAAACTATCTTGGAATCCCCATGTCAATGAAGTTATTAAAAAATCAAACAAAACCTTAGGCTTTATAAAAAGAAACTTTTACAAATGTAACAAAGATATAAAACTAAAATGCTATCTCACCCTGGTGAGACCTATACTAGAATATGCATCTTCAGTATGGGACCCATCCACCAAAGAAAATATTGATAAGTTAGAACAAATCCAAAAAAGAGCTGCCAGATTCATTACTGGAGAATATTCAAAACTGACAAGAGTAACACCATTAGTTAAATCATTAAACCTTGAAACACTAGAGGATAGAAGAACCAAGAGTAAATTAGTAATTATACATAAGGCAATTAATTCTAATTTAGAAATACAACACAAAGATAACCTAATACAACCCTCAAATAGACAAAGATAAAAACACCTTTCTTATTCCATATGCAAGAACAAACACATACAAGTTTTCTTTCTTTCCGTCCGGTATTCGGGCGTGGAATGGGTTGCCTGAAGAAACCAGGAAAGCCACCACTTTATCATCTTTTAAAACTCTAGTAAGAATACAGGACTAAACACAAACCATAGAAATACGTAGGACGCAATAATCTTCTGTACAGAAGGAGCGTCTGTAACATATAAGATAAGATAATAAAAAATCCACTTTATAAATTATTTTTTTACTGATTTTTATGATCCAATTTATACCTTTTCTGTAATGAAATTTAAATGGTGCTGCCCTCCACTAAAACCAGCTGCCACATAAAGGCAACTGAGCCAAAACATTTGCCCCTGTTTGCTCTAATGCATTATATAAATATTGCAGTAGTGTAGCTAAAACTCTTTTTTGCCTAAGAATTGAATGTAGACAAAACAAATTTAATGTAGGCTTTCCATGTGTAATTTTTTGTAAAGACTATTCAATATCTCCTACTTTTTATTGCACTTCATATGTTCTTGCCCATAATAAATCAAAATTTTTTTCATACATATTTTTTTGCCACTTACTGTCAAGAAAAATTTTAATCTCCATATAATTTACAAGATTTATTATTTACTTTTTTTGAGAATTCCCCAAATCTTCTTGTTTTTATTAATCTCATGTGAGCTAAACAAACATTTTCTTTACTAAATAAAGCAGACTTGATGTTTACAAACAACACAGTTGTAAATGAACACCTTTAGGATGACCACTTCATTATGTATAAAAATAGTGACATCACATAGCCACTTGTGTAAAACTGACTTGACAATAGAAAAAAGTCTTTTAAAAAAAAAAATTAAGGATTTTATTTGTTAAAGAAATATAAATAGGTTTCCACTAAACCTTGAATCTAGTTAACATTTTCTGGCATTCATGAGTACAGATGGGTTAAAATAAAGGTAATGAGTGAATTATTATAATACATCAATCATTCAAAGAAATGGAAAGTTGTTAAAAAATAGTCTATTTAAGGTTGACATAATTTATGGTAGATAGGCTACACTAAATGACTAAACTATATTATATTTTATATATTGTATGGTAAAAGCAAAGAAAACAGTGCACTTGATAAATGGTATTTTTGGCTGCTATATTTTTTTTTCTTTCTATTTTAATTTAAAAAATAGACAACTAAACCTAACCCAGACCCTAGAACTACAACCTTTATTACGTTTATTCCTTTAAATTATGGATAAAAATAATTGCACTTATTCCTTTGTCAAGTGTAAAAGTACAACTTTTCCTTCAGGGATGTACATGCTCTGTCATAAAATGTAAAAAGTTGAACTCATCGTTCTCTTTGCTTTAGCCTATTGTATTCAATAAATGTTTTGTCAGTTTTGTAATTAATTTTCAAATTATTTTTTTAAAAATGTTAAGTTATAATTCAATATAAAAAATATCCACAAAAACATCATTTTTTTAAACAGTAAAAAAGGGAACAAAGAAAGAAAAATTCTATTGTCCATAATTGACTGAAAGGAAAATTGTGGTTGGTGGTGGCAGGATTTTAATTATGTAATAATCAGTTGTTCCAATGTCATACAAGGAAAGGTATAGTATAAAAAATTTAATTATTTTTTTTATCAAGAAAGACGAAAGCTCTTATTAATGATATTAATGACAGGAGCATTTATGGAATTTATGGATTAATTATTAGTTGATTTATGCCGAAGTAAAGGTTAGATATAGGATTAAGAAAATGAAGATTTTAAATATTAAATTGCAATTTATTGAAATATTAATTTTTCAAATAATACAAACCGCTTAAAAATGTGATTTAACATAAAGGTTGATAGTAACTGAATTCTCCCTTTCTTTGTAAACAAGATGGCGGCGCACATGAAAATCAAACATACAATATACAATGATTGCACCATTACCTTCGTTTTATTTGTTAATCTTGAATCTTGTAAAAATATTAGGAAATCTGTGATGAATGGAACTGTAGAGGCATCACTTTTAAAATCATCAATGGTCAGTTTTGAAACAAGTTCGCTGCTTAAAAATATAACTTCACTCAAGTTAGTTCCAGATCACACTAGACTGACTAGGCATTAGCCTAGACTAACTCAAGTAACTGTAATAGTCTGTAACTTACTCAGTGAAATAATCAAATACTATTAATAATGATAGTGTAACTTACTTGGTAAAATCAGAGTTGATTCCCACGTTACATGGATTGGAAAATTCAACTAATAAAATTTAAACGGAGTGTCTACTGCTACGACAAAGTAACGACAGACAACCCGCGCGGATGTGGCTGGTGCTACGACATGTCGTAACGCCAGCAACATCTGCCCGTGTTGTCTGCCGTTACGACAATTTACGACATGTCGTAAACAATTTTCTGTATTTCATTAATTTATGCTATTGCTAATACTTAAATACTAAACTATAATTCTCATAATGAAATATCATGATCACTAGATAAGCTTATTAATGAATTTTAAAGGATTAAACAAAATCTAGATTGAGCCATTAAATGAAAAACAGTTATAAATTTAAAAAATTACACTTTCTCAGCAGCTTCGCTAGATCAAATCATAGTACGGTTGCTTCGGAAATGATATAATACTATTGATAGCGGGATCGAATCCCGCTGCCGTCATGTTATTTTTTAAAAAATCATAATGAGTATGCTGATAATTTTTGTTATTATTCTGAAAAGCAGATACGTTGAATAAATCTGTTAAAATAAAAATATTTAGATTTTAGACATGTCGTAACGCTAGCAACATCCGACCGGGTTGTCTGCTGCTACGACAGTCGTAAAAATGTGATATGTGCTTACTTACAGTTACGACTAAAGCTGTATTTAATTATGCTAATACTAATACTACTATTTTTTTTTCTTCTTTCGATTCGCGAGTTGACACTCAGTCGGCATCATCATCGAAAAAGGTGAGGCGTGAGTTTAAAAAATGACTAAAAACCATCACTGTTACTTAATTGTTTGGAAGATATTTTTGAAACATTCTCTGAATTGAAGGCATCGCGAAAAAGTGCTGAACGCAAGCAGGGGGAAGCGGGATTTGAAGCCATTGTCAGACGAAGGAGGCATAGTGTATCGTACCCCGCAGACTTGCTCGTCATAAAAAGTGCAAAGAGAGGGGGGGGTGCTGAGAAAACGGACACAAACAGCAGCACGAAGTAATAGGGGGAAAAAAAGGCGAGTAAACGAGGAGTCCTGTGCGGTTGTTATTACCTGCCCCCCCCTCCTCAATAGTAATAGTATTAGTAATAGAGTGAAAATGAGGTAGAAGGATGAATGGAATGGTTTCCTGTGACAAGTCTGCACATGGCACATTTTATTATTCCACACGAAACGAATTATTTTAGACCTACATTCTTGCGATTGTGCGCGAATCAGTTGCTTGAGGATTTTTATTTAGGGCTTTAGGCTTTACGGTATACTAAATTTTAACGCATCGGCATCACTTACACAAGTATACTATAGTATAGCAAAATCGGCTGATATATTTATAATCGGTAGACCAATATTATATTAAAATTAAATCTATTTAAATAATTTATTTAAATAAATTTAGATTTTAGAATTAATGCACACACAAATAATGTGGTATTATAATATTAATTAATATACATGCGTATACAATATAAAGAAGAGTTTGTTAAGATTTAATTCTTTCCAGGTGTCTACTGTAAAGATTGACTAAAACTAGTTATAGCAGAAGTTGCGTATGTCGTAGCACTAGTTTCCTGACTAGCGCTACGACATGTCGTAACGCCAGCAACATCCGACCGGTACGTCTGCTGTTACGACAATCTTGATGTAATGCTAGCAACATCCCGCCGGATCGTCTGCTGTTACGACATGTCGTAACGCTAGCAACATCTGACCGGGTCGTCTGGTGCTACGACAAAATAGCCACATCCAAATTTAAAGCTAACCCTAACTTAGTGCCGGGTTTAGACTAACGGTTAGGATTAGTAATAAATAAATTAAAAAATTGAATTTAGGGTTAGGGCCTAACCCTAAATTCAAATTTTTAATTTATTTATTACTAATCCTAACCATTAGTCTAACCCCAACCCTAAATTAACAAATAAAAATTCTAAAACTAAACCTAAATAACACAAATGAAGAGCACACAGAATTAATTGCTATATAATAAAAATATATACTATATTATATAATATAACAGCCATTCCACAGTGACTCACGGCGGGACAGGAGATGAACTTATAATTGAAATATTCAATTAAGGATTAGAATATTTGCATTGATTATGATACAAACAAATACTAGCAGGTTTAGTTTATTACCCAATAAAAAAACATTTGATGACTAGCCACTATTTCCAACTTTTGATTGAAATAAATAAGCGTGACTCACGGGACACAAAATAAACACGCACTTGAGGGTAAGCAACTTAGTTATAATTTCCGTTCTAATCTATTGCATACTTAGATTTAAAATTATTATAAATTTGAAGTACCCTTGTGAGTGTATATCATAGTCATATAAAATTTGAATTCTGCCTACTCTAATAAATACGGTGATTGATTTCATAACATGACTCACGGGATAACAAATTTTTTCAAACTAAAAGGATAAAACAGACCAACATTTAAAACATATTTTACGATAATAACTGAATAACTAAAATAAATTGTCACAAATATACAATCATTCCAAATGTACACATTATACTACACCCATAAATATTTTAACTAATTTAAGTTAACTCTTGGTCACCACTAATAATGAGCTTCTATAAAGTATTCTAAATGAAAATTTCAAATTAGAACTACATTCAATTTGGATACTCACCTTTATAGTGCTTATCTTCATTAGAACAGAACCACAAAAATTCTTATTCTACCTCAAATAATTTTAAAGCTGAAATTATGAATTTTAAAAAATTCCAAAATGGCCGACTCCACTTAATGTGCAAAAGTGTATTTTTGACACCCTGCAAATTTTAAAATAACTCTTAGGGAGCTTTTAAACTTTTTTCCCTTTCAGACAAATATACAGATAAAACAAACTCAATTTTTTTCTGGTCTGTCACTGTGTTTAAAATATAAATTTTATTCATAAAAAAATGAGTGGAATCACAATTTGACAAAAAATAAAAATGGAGACAAAAATTCAATTTTACATTTTTTTTAAATCATAAAATATTAACTAAATCTGTTAGAAATATAAATTAAATTTCATCTCAAAGACAGTTCATAGCTCTTTATTAGCAAATTAACTAGCAGATGATAAAGTAAAACTAAAATAAACTAGAATTTTTTTAACTGTGTATGGTCACAAAAATTCATATTGCCCGTGACTCACGACACAACTTTGTTAATGATTTAAAGTTTGTTAATCTACTTTAAAGTCTATTTACTTTTGCCTAAAGAACAATCAATTAAAATACTAAAATAAAATAACATATTTAGCTTTAAGTAAATAAACAATGACACGCAGAATAAACTAGAATATACATTACCGTGACTCACGGGACCAAAAATGAGATCGTTTTGAATTCCACTACAGACAGCAAATCAATCAAAGTGCATAAATTATATGTACAAACTAGTTCTTTGTTATGTTAGCATTTCACCTGAATCAGCACTTTGGTTAAAACTAGAGCTGTTATCGATTAATTAAAATTTAATAGTTAACTTTTGAAAAATTATAATTAATCGATAATTTTGTTTATAGCTCACAAGAAGATGTATGATGTCATTAAACTGAAAATTTCAAGGGAAGTAACAAAACCAGGCAATTTAAATTTTTTTTATTTGAGTTCACTATAATGTCAATGTATTTAAATTTTGTTATTGTTAAATAATTAAAAACAATGTTTAATTTTTTGTAATATCATTTTCCTTATAAAAACAGCTTATTTTAAAGTTGACACTTAAAAAATCTTTTTTTTTAAATGGAGAAGTTTGTACGTAAAAAAAAGCAAACTATTATTAATTACAAACAATTAATTATTTATTAATTAATCAACAACCTTTTTTTTAAAAACATGTTTTCTTCAATTTTAATCACTATTTTATCGATTAAAATAATTTAAAAGGATAAAAAATTTTTACCTATTAATCGAGTAATTAATAGTTTATTTCCGCAGCCCTAGTTAAAACAAATAAAATGTGTACACTGGGAATTTCCAAGTGGAAAATACCATAACCGGGTTAGTTTTAGTTATTACAATGATTGTTTTCGACAAGTCATATAATTTTTCTGCTTATCACTGCATACACAATTTGAGTATATTCTGATATCGTAGAATGTAATCTTTCAGAAAATGTATAGTTTTCCTTTGTTAGTACAATATGAAAAAATTCTGTTGCTGTTTACGTTAGTGTGGAATGGCTGATAAGCATTTTGGGAATGACAAGTCGAATTTAGCCACTTACTTAACTGTCACCGTAGAAGAAACTTGGAAAGATACAAAAAAAAACTATAATGGATGAAAATATTCCAACAAAACTAACATCAAATAGAATTAACAAATGCTGGTTCTATTCCGTATCACAGTCAGCACTGTGATAGCTGCGAGTGATTAGGACTCTAGCTAGTTGTGCACGCCTGGTGATGATGAGGTCCACCTGGTGCCATTGGCTGGATTGAGGGTGTCTCCAAGATACTAGATGTATATCCTTGCACTTGAAGAAAGTGTTGGTCACACACAAACCTCGTGAGCAGTACAATTCCAGAAGCCTCTGTCCATTTTCATTTATTTTTCCTCTTCCAAAGAGTCCAAGGCATGTGGGCCAGGTTTCATGGTCGCTCCCCACTCTAGCATTGAAATCACCTAGGAGATAGATTGCCTTGTCTTTGTGGATGCTGGCTATTTGCACACGGCCACTTCTTATGAATGAAACAATGAGAACAAAGCAGTAGTACAGTAGATGTAATAGTCAAAATGAGGTTGAAGGATGAATGGTTGCCAATGACAACAAGTCTGCACACGGTACATTTTATTATTCCATACGATCCCCTCAGTTTACAATAGACTAAGAATTCCTTCGGTAACTTGATGCTAATAGGACAACCAACAACAATGGTGTGGGAGATTGAGAGTGGGGGTGGGTAAACTGTCTGTATTCTGTTATATTAAATATTTTAAAATCTGGGGAGCCTTGTTTACAGTAAGCAGCCTATGATTTTGGTATTGTCCCATCACTAGCGTTCGTTTTTAAAGACCGTTTAAGTTTAAATATAACACCGTTTTACGGTGATTCCCAGATTGAGCGATACTGTGCCTTCGAAGCCACTTGCTTGAATTTCAAAAGCCGGCGATTGCCATAGTACCAGAAGCAACACAGCACTGAGAGCAAAACGCAAGTGGGCTGTGACGTCACCAGCAGACCCTGGTGAGGCAGAAACTTCCCTTGGTTATAAAAAAATCATAGCTAACATTTTCAAAAGCTGGCGATTGGTCATGGGGATCGAGATAACCAATGTTAAGTGGCAAATTTGACCCTTTTTTGTGCTCGTGTTATGAGGTTTCGGCGACTTAATAAAATCGAATTAAACGACGAGAAAATGCTAAGACAAAGAGAGAATTTGGCGGTTCCAATAAAAAACGTAGACATAATAGGGTGGTCGAGCTAACCAAGCTCGAGGTAAGTGGGTTCGACTGTAATTGGTGCTGGCCAAAACTATCTATCACTTGAATAAGGGCGACCTCTGGTCAGGCATTGAATGATACAAAAATAAAATAAAGTCAAATGAAAAAAAAAGGAGTGGAAAGCAGGTTTTAGTTAAATTATTTTAAAAGAGGATGTCAACAGCCTTAGTAAGACTAAAGTAAGGGTTAAGTTAAGCTGTAATAATTTCAAACATTTTTAGACTAATTTATTCTTGCAATATTCGCTCCTTATTTCAGATCATTGATCCATTTCAAGTGCTTGTAGCAGCCAATAAAGCTGTTCATTTGTATAAATCAAACTCTATGATGACAAAAAATGTGCACTCAGAGATTCTATTTTGCTTGTCACCTAGTAAAAATGTAAGATTCTTTGTAAATTATTTTATTTTAGTTCTCTAAGTATGTCAAATTGAGCTATAGATCATTACTCAATGTTAAAATAAGTATTGATTTTTTTTGCCAGAAGTTATTTTAAAATGTTTCCAGCCTATACAAAAAGAGACAAAAAAGAAAAGGGAAAAAATTTAAATTTAAAAAATAAAATTTAAGTTAAAGTTTCTTGTTTTTATTTAGATATTATGCAATTCAAAAAATTCTCTTTTAGCATTATGATACTCAAGTCAACTTTTCTTTACCAGTCATTCACCCATTTTTAGTAATTTACACTAAAGACTCATAACGTTTTCAAGAAATTGCTCATACTCATATTCAAAGCAAAGTTGAAATTTATTTTCATAGGGCAGATTTCATTTTTGCATGGTTCTCGTTAATAAAAAAAAATTTTTTTTGTGAAGGGGGGGGGGTGCGTGACTTAATGAGATTTTAAAATATTAACTTACCATTACTATAATACAATTATATATATTTATCCCTATAATTAACCAAAAAATTTGGAATATGTAGTATTGTTCAGAATCCTATTTTCTTCAAAATAATATATATATATATATATCCCACAACCTATATAATCAAGAAATGACAGAAAAATGCAACTTTCCTCAACACAATTGCATTGTTTAAATTTTGAAGTGGACACATAATTGAACAAGAGACATGTAAATGTAACTCTGCAAAGATTTGACTCTAGTAGTAATAGGGAAAGGATTTATCCAAGTAAGGTTATTTTTGATGGTCGATAGTCGGTAGGGCATTCCAATAATGGCTTCGCCATCTAGAGCGACAACATGGTTGCCCTAGGGATCTGCTTAGCTTAGCAGTAGTCTGTAGTCTACAGCAACAGGTGTACACATTCAAATATACAGGGATGAACTAACAGAATATTGTGAAGTGTTCAGTCAAACATTGAATATCCTTAGTCGATAAGGAAAGTCAGGATATTATTACAGTTGGTGCTAAAGGATTGTATGCCAAAAATGCGATGTGAATAACAAACAATCTGTTGAGGGTCAGGGTTTCCTTAGTGACAGTTTCATCTTCCTTCTCTAGCAAACCTGTGGGAGGTCCTTATTTAGGCTCAGGAGTGCCGGCACTTAATTAGATTTTAAGTACCACAAAGATCATTGTGGGGGGGGGGGGGGGGAAGGGCCTCACAGTAATGGATTCCCATAGGCAGGCATAGGCTTTTGGCACCATTCCATTTATGAACGATGGGTTAAAGAATTTACATTTTTTAACAAACACATTTTATATTTATTCTGTTTGTGTCATATTGTAATTTTGACTGAAAAATTTTTGGGTAAAAAAAACCAATAACAATAAAAGTAGATTAAAAATAATATACTATTTCGATATCAAAATAGGGAGATTTCAGATGATGATGGAATTATTTTAAATGAACCGTTAATGTCGTTTATTTTATTTAGTCTTTTCAAAGCTCTAACTTTGATTTTAGATTTCAGAATCATTTAGATCTTTTGGGGCAGCCGACAGTGATACTAGCGTTTTTGTGGCTATAGTAAATGATGCTGAAGATAAGACCCTAGCAAAGGTATCTGAAATCATTGGGAACCAGCCAGTACCCGTGGAAAGAGTTAGCAGTCTGGGAGATTTAAAACTAATTAGTAAGGTAAGGATAGCACATGGTTTCCAATAATTTTTGTATTTCACACATTACACTTGCTAAAATATAAGGTATGTATTTTTGGTTTGGGAAAATGATCAAGTGGCAGGACACTATTTATTATTGACTACACAGCTTTATATTAGCTGTATTTTCATGCTTGAAACATTTGTTCATTGACAAACAAAAATGTAGCATTGATAATAAAAGTAAATTCTGATGTTTAAAAATAATGTTTTTTTCATTGTGTAATAGATCTCATGCAGAATTTAACCAGTTTTTGTCTATATCCTGTTATTTTTTGCAGGCATATAAAATAACTGATGAAGAGTTGCAGCATTTTTCATTGTTAGATGCAGTTGTTTCAAGGATAGCTGCCAAAGAAATTATAACAGCAGGAAAAGGCAAAATTTGATAAAGACTTAAAATATGCAACCATGAATAATTGTTCCATTGATATGTCTGGCTGTCATTGTTGTCTTTTTCATTTTTATCAATGGAATTAATATAAATAATTATATTTTTGTATAGTTGTCAATTGAGTACTTTATAAGTTTTCATTTATTTTAAATTAGACAAGAGAGAAAGGATCTAACAATAACTGCTATCAGTAATATGCATGTCCTCTGGAAATTATATGCACAATTTATGTAAATTAAATATGTAATTTATTAAACAAAATTCTAGTATTTCATTGTCAGTGACTCTACAGCTCATATGAGGCCTTGGCCTGCTCTTCACAACCTTTTATTATGAACAATTTATGGTTTTTCCCCTCTAAGCCATCATCCAGTGCATTTGTAAGTCCTCCACATCATCAATAGCTCACACCTGTGCACTGTCTGTCTTTATATTTTCTCCTTGTAGACCACTTTTGCTGCTCTACATTTTGGCTTCCTTTCAAGGTGTGTTGTCCCATGCAGCTGGTCTTAAAATTAATGTTGGCTTCTTGGTTTGGGTCCTCAAACAATTGATGCATCATTTGTATTTGTACATTTATATAAAACGAGCTAAATGCCCCTTGCTATGCTACAGGGGGGGGGGGAGCACAATAACAATAAGTATTTTTCCTTGTTGAGTCTCAAATTCCCCTAAAAAAGTTAGTGATGAGTAAAAACGCATCACTAAATTTGTATAGCAATAAATAAAAAAAAACACTCCATAATCCATAAAAAAACGATATGTGTGTCGAAAAAAAAGAAAGTATGATGATTTTAAAAATTACCCATCCATTTTTATTTATTTCTGCTTTAATAACGCATACATTCTATATATACTCTACCAGAATAACAAATGTCTTTAACAGTAACAAAACTCTGATGTTAATTGTTATTAACATTAATTAAATATCCAATAATATCATAAATTTTAACTCCCAAGCTCACGAGATTTTTGGTTTTGCTTTTTTTTTTCAAATTTGTTTTCACGATTTCACATATTCATATATCAACCAAGTGTTTTAGTCTAAATATAATGTCACCAAAGGACGAAGCATGTTTAAATTGTTGCATTCTCTTGTGGAGTTTATAAACTAACGAAAAATACATTGCTACCGGTATCGGGCGGTTTACAAGACGGGTCGTTAACAAGAACAGCTGTAAATTATCTCGTTTGGAGTAAAGGGGTACTCTTGGGGAAAATGCTAAATCATTGTGGGCATATACAATTCGCTAGAATCCAGGGTAACAATAATATTAACATAAACATTTATAATTTTAATTTTTAGTTATCCTATTGAACTGGTCAGTTTTTAAAAAAATGTCTAACCGGTCTTCAGAAAATGAAATGTGTTAACATCCTTTGATTTTATTTCATTTTATTACATACAAATAAAACTTTGACTATTATTTACTATTAATCATCACTGTTAACTCCTTTGTTTTGGAAAAAAAATTAAAATGATTTAAATTTCAAATGTATTTTTTAAAGAAATCCCTCATTTAACTTAGAGGGATCGCCGAACAGGAGTAAATTACCCCATCTGGGGTCAAAAGGAAATTCTTAGGAGTAATGCAGACTCATTTGGGACATATAAAATCCACTACAATCCACTAGATGTATTAAAATACATAACATATACGTGTACGCTTGGAATATATGCCCACTATTGAACCGGTTCCTTCAAGAAAATGCATTTTTAAAATTTGACAATTATGTAGATTTCTTACCTAGATACTATACGAAGATACCCAAATCCACCCTACTTTCATTTATATTGACACGAGTGACAATAATCTTAATCCACATGACTTGACTGTATCAAGTATCCTTTCTGGGACATTTATTTAAAATTAATGCCTTAAAAACTGAGCTAAGAAGAAAAGTTGTTTTGTGCTCCTGTCGAATTGCGATGTCGAGAATTTGATGCATTCAATAAAGTTAATGAATATTTAGACTAATTTTAAATGGGCACATTTATCATTATATCTACAATGGACAGGGGCGTTAGTCCAAAAACAAATCAAAACAATTATATCAAACTTAAAACGTTTATAACTTAATCAAATAGTCCCCTCCCCCAACCCAAAAAAATGGAAAGCCCGTGTCGTTTGACTTAAAATATCTTCACATAATCCTATTCAGATCATTTCTAGATACTTCCAAAATTCACCAGGGTAACGCACACGTTAACGTGTATATTTTATAGTAGTGCGCAAAAAAATGCGCCAACTTTTTGCCTTAAGAGAACCAAACCGAGCGACGGTTACATTATAAATGCTTTGATGTCAACATCAAACGACGCAGGGTAACAAGTTCATAAGTTCTCTCGTGGGTTCTCAAACTTAATGATTATAATTAGATTTAATTTTCATTTCTTGATAACTTACGCAAACAGGCGTCTGATAGCCTACCGACGGTACTTTGAGAAGCATTGATGGTGTTAAAAAAGAATAATAATTTTTTTAAAGTTTTTAAATAAATTGTAAGCGAACAAATACTTAGTAGATTTTTTATTTAAAGTTACCCCTTTGATGTGACATCACATTTCTTCAACCCCCCTCCCTCGCCCCTCGTCAGGCATTGTCAAAAAAGTGTGACCCCCCTCCTGTCAGGGGTATGAGAACCACTGCGGTTGTCATTTGGAATATTGCCTGGTCACGGGCTCATGTTTTGAACTCTGAACGAGTTCACTCGAGTTCATGTCACGAGGGTAGCGTTTGCTCAGGCCACGCAAGGTATGTCCAGAGACCCCGGAT
>MUZC01004554.1:352326-367527 GCA_002072015.1 Radix auricularia | reverse complement strand
AACCCAAGGACTACCTGTAAGTCATTACATTCTCTTAAGTCACTCCAGGCCTGGATCATATGTCACGTGAACATGTTGATGTCTCATGGTTATAGATGTTGGCAATGTAAGAGATCTAAAGGGAACTAGCGTGGTAAAACTTTTATTTATAACACAAAAAATGTGACACTCTAAAAACTGATGGTCCCGGCACAGTGAATGTGACACTCTAAAAACTGATGGTCCCGGCACAGTGAATGTTACACTCTAAAAACTGATGGTCCCGGCACAGTGAATGTGACACTCTAAAAACTGATGGTCCCGGCACAGTGAATGTGACACTCTAAACACTAATGGTCCCGATACTATGAATGTGACACTAAGAACATTAGTCTGACACGACACTATTAATTTTACAGTAAGAACTTTACTCCGACACGACACAATGAATGTGACTCTAAGAACTTTAGTCCGACACGACACAATGAATGTGACACTAAGTTCAACTGTTTTAGAATGATGCTATTACCCACAGTGTAAGTTATGATATGAAATTAAACTCAGGAAATACGTTTTCTCGAACTTTTCGGGCGGAATTATTTGCAGCGACCTGTAGAAATTAGCACATGAATCAGGGGAGGGGGGGAATAAATCATTTCAAACGATATGATATCATCATTCGATTATGTACGTGTATCGATTCTGTTATCTTATCAGGCAGGCATATGGTGGTCCATCACAGAGTAGGTTTTAAGTCATGGTGTGAGTATAAAAATAATTTTAAAAATAATTAATCTATGTATATTTAATTCACGTTAACGACCATGTGCAAATGAGTATGACGAATGACCAACGCTGGCGTCGAAAGTTTACAGTGGACAATTACAATGGAATGAAAATGACTAAAAAGTGGGTGGGTGTGGCAACAATGTTTCTTGCGTTCACTTGCGTTGTTCCTTCACAGAATAATATATGATTCGTAGTGTAGAGGTTATCACGTCCACCTTGCACGCGGAAAATCCTGGGTTCAATTCCGAGATGGAGCAATATTAAAACACATATTTTTAAAAAATTCTGCCTGTTCTTTTCTCCAATTTTTGTGAACCTGACTAATCCTAGAGTCGGAAAATCCCAGTTTACGGTTGGCAAGGGATGTAAAGGGTGTGAGGTGGCAGGTAACAATAACCGCTTTGCACATGTCTCCACGTTTACGCGCTTTTGTTTTTCATCACTTCGTGCTGCTGTTTGTGTCCGTTCTCTCAGCCCCCCCCCCCGTTTTTTGCACTATATATGATGAACAAGTCTGCGGCGTATGCTATGCCACGGGTCATCTTGTTAATATTAATAAATGAGGAAAAAATTATTTGAGTTCATGAAGATTATTCAGAGACACACATGATGTCACGTCGGAGCCATCAAATGCTGACGTTCAGTCAATAGGGTCACGTGACTTTATAGTTTAGAGGAACTATTCACGTTCCGACTTCTAATCACAATACTGGCCATACAGCATTGCAGGTCATTCAAACGTTCGCGCTCCGTCAGTGAAGTACAGTTTAACGCAATAGAGTGGGGATGAGGGGGGAGAGAGTCTTGGAAGATTGCTGTCTCCGTATACATCAAGGATATCTAACTTCTGACCTCTCAACTTAACCCGGGTGCATGTACTGCCATGGCATTGAGAAGGAAAGATCCCCACGTCAGTCTCCTACGAGCTGACCTATTGACTAACGGCTGATTGTTGGTTTGGACAGATCAAACAGCGCTCGGTAGCTGAAGAGAGAATTAGTCCGACCAAACAGCCACATGTCGGAGGCCTGGACTTTGGGTGTCAAGGGAAAGAAACCATCCGAAGTAAAGAGTTGTCTTCTCTTTTGGGTGGGGTGATGTCAAACTCTTGTCATTTCAGTCGTATGGACTTGGGGGCGGGGGGGAGGGCGGGTTTGGGAAAGAAGATAGTGAATATTGAAAAAGAAAATGTGCGGGGAGGGAGTGGGGGAGAGAATTCTTCTAAAGCCTTAAAGTCAATTTTCGCTTCATGTAAATGTAGTCAAAGTGTTACAAAAGAGATGTAATGTATATTTGAAAACTTGAGAGCAACTTCCACACATTCTCTAAAACGCCAACACAAAAACCTGGTTTTTACAGAATATTTTATAAAGTTTGGTTCCACATACATTTAAAAGTAAAAGTATATTCAATATAATTTACTGTCGAGACAGCTTAAGAACATTGTCAGTTAACATATTATGTAGAGAATGGTGTTTTGGCCAATAAAACATATAAGTTAACATTGTGGGCAGGGCCGGCCTATGGGAATTGGAGGCCTCGACGAAGTGAATTTGGTGGCCCTAAATGTAATAGAAAAATAATAAATAAACATGGAAAGATTATTGTGCGAGGCCACCACTATTGATGAGACTAATTGGAAGGGGTATGTAGCTGCCTATTCTGCCTATCCCTAAACCCGGCCCTGTTGTGGATGATCATGTGAAGACGAGAAGGTAAGATATGATGATTAAGAAAAGATTAGATGAAACTATGATGATTAAAATGGGATAAGATAAGTTAAGAATAAGGATACGATTTTTTTCTTCATGCAGATAAATGGATTTTTTTTTTTTTTTTTTTTTTTTTAATTTTTTTAAATCAACCAAGACAAGTTGAATTAATTAAAATACAACTTTGAAATTATAGCATTTTAAAAATAATTTTTAAAAATCTGTTATCTTCCTTAGTGACAATAATTATTTAAGTCATTTAGATATGGGAAGCTTTGAGTGAGCATTTCAATAAATTTACTTGGGCAGGGCAGCAAACTTTTCACAACTCTTCTCGGTCCTATCTAAGACTTTAGGCCACTGATCTAAAAAATATCTTTCAACTGTTTCTTTTCTGGGTGTTACTTTCATTTCTTTAATAACAATGTACACAAAAACTCCCCATCATCATCTGGGAAGCAGGACCGGGAAGTCTCAATTTTTACCAGAAGAGCCAGAAGTATATCGAACAACCTTTACTCCTGTTCAACTATATCCGGTTTGTGCCCCCCACCCGCCCAATCACTGGTGTCATCAAGATGATGGCGAGAACAAGAATACAGTAGGGATTCATGTTTTAATTGCTCCCAAACTTTTGACGCTACTAATGAAACAGTCGACGACTATTTGATGGATCAGTTCTATGTTTGGTCCTTAGGGCCCCTTATAGTCACGTCTGATTTGGGGGTCCCTTTGGTTAAATTGCCCAGCAGCACCTGTGGCCGCCACAGGAAATTCCGGATAAAAGATCCGCCTCTGCTAGCCTGAGACCACATGTTTGTTAGTCAGATCTGAAAACGTTTAATGAAATATCGAGTTACCTTATGTTAGGATTTTATTTTTAATCAGCTTGATTGCGTTATTGCGAACAGACCGGCATCGTTTGTGGACGCAATAATCTTCTGTATAGAAGTAGCCTCTTTATAGATAAGAAAAGACACCACATACAAGAAGAGCACGTTAAGGGACACCGCGTACAAGAACAGCATACCTGGGGATATCGCATACAAAGATAGAACATTTAAGGACACCACATACAAGAACAGCTTATCTAAGTTACCACATACAAGAATAGCGATGTAATCTAAGGACAACAGACGCAAAGGAAGCACATTTATTGACGCTGCATAAAAGAACTATTTCTCAAACATGTAAACAGCAGCCAAAGTGATGCTTGACAAAACGTAGGATACCTTCTAGTGACATCCACATGCACTATTTATTTGCTCAATTTTAAACATCTGTTTGAATGGAATTGGGGAATTTTAATAGAGAGCCCGTCGAAGACAACCTTATCTAATCTATTACAGACGCCTCTTCCATACAAAAGATGCTTGCGTCCAACGAGTATCCATTTTTTATGTTTATTCTTGCATTTTTTAATTAGAATGTTAATGTTGCAAATGGGACAAAGAGAATCTTTATTTAATTCATTGCCTCTAATATACAATATGGATAGCCCCCCTTTCCCTGTAAAACTAAAAGAACCCTCCAAGCCCACCTTCCCAATAATATTTACATCCCCACACACATCACACACACACACACTCACACACAACCCACACACAACCCACACACACACTCACACACAACCCACACACACACACCCCACACACACACACTAAAGTCATATTAAAAAATCCCCACACATGTCCATGTTTAAGTAAGTTCAAAAACGTCACAATGATGGTCCTCAGAGTGTGCCTAACGACACCAATCATTATTTGAGAACCTCTGACTCTACATTCTGAACTAAATCGTTCAGTAAATATAGATAAAGTGATTGCCTTGAACTCAGTCCCTAGATCTCACAACACAATCCAAAATGTCATCAGCTTAAGACTGATGGCAGAATATAGACAGTGCAGAAGAAATGTAATATTTAATAAACATAAGATTACAGAAAATTTAATAGATATACTATTTAGAGCGAAATTTAAAATTTAAGCGATCAAATATAAAACTAAATGTAAACTACCGGTAAATAAAATAACAATTTAATAAATTGGCTGTAAATAACTATATATATAATTCTCTTCATGGTTCAACCATGCCGGACACCGAGCTGTCTTCCTGCAACACCAACAAAACAGCTTGCAAGAAAAGTTAGTGTGAGGGTGGGAGGTCAACTATTTTGTTCAAAAAAAAAAAATTGTTGGATCGCTTTTAAACCCACTTTCCCGTATGCTGGCGAGCTGAAATTTTGCAGGCAGACTCGTGCTGATGATAAAAATGATTTATTAAAATTTCAAGTCGATCGAATGTACTGTAATTTAATTACTGAATTATTATTATCTTTATTTATCTATATGTAAAGTGTTAATTTTTGTGCTAGAGTGTAGTGGTGCGAATTATATTGAACAACCTTTCCTGTCGTGCAATAAGGTGCCTATTATATTGAAAATACTTTCTAAAAATATATTCCCGATCGTTGCGCATGTGCAGTATATTAAACATTTTTTACGGGACATAGCTAAGACTTTGTATTTTTAGAATGTCTTGCGCTGCGTATTAAAATTAACATTCTTTTAGCTATGTCTCGTATATAAAGGATTTATAGTCAAAAACGTGGTTTTTACGGGGGGGGGGGGGGTTCATTAAAATTAAAATTTACTTTAACTCACGTGGTAAAGAATTGTTTTCTCTTTTTGTAATACTTTTCTTTAAAGTCATTAACTTTTTCATTTTTATAGCACTTTACGTAGAGTTCTTTACAATTTTTATGATTTTATTTTTTAATTTTCCTATTTCCACTGAAAATTGGCCTTAATTAAGAACGGATCAACGTCCTAACCCGGGGACCACGTGTATTAAAAAGCAAAACACACAAACACATTGTGTAAGAAGACAATAACATTAAAGCTTTATTGATGAAATAATACAAATAACAGTAGACGTTTCGGCTAATGCCTACATCAGTACAATAAGATGAAATAATTACTTACACAATCTAAAAACATATTATACGATAAAAATTGAAAAGAAATGAAAAACAAAACAAACAAGGGCACAGAATATAGAAAAAAAGCAATACCACGGGTATTGAGGAACGACGCTCCAAATTTAATTTAAAATGGGACCAGTTAGAGTCTCTCTATATTTCAGAAATACAAGCCCGTTGTTAGTTGAATCTAAAAACTGGTCAAGAAAGAAGTAACAGGTCTTCTCGTCTGTGAAGATAAAGTGGACACCAGGTTCCACATGCATTAAGTCCATACCAATCTTCACTTTCAGCTACTCGGCCTCGCAGATATATGACCGATCTTTGCACTCACGTTCTTTTCCTTTGAACACGGACCAACGAACATTGGTCCCTACCAACGAACATCGGTCCCTACCAACGAACATTGGTCCCTACCAACGAACATCGGTCCCTACCAACGAACATCGGTCCCAACCAACGAACATTGGTCCATACCAACGAACATCGGTCCCTACCAACGAAAATATTTCCCTACCAACGAACATTGGTCCCTACCAACGAGCATTGGTCCCTACCAACGAAAATATTTCCCTACTACCGAACATCGGTCCCTACCAACGAACATCGGTCCCTACCAACGAACATATTTCCCTACCAACGAACATTTGTCCCTACCAACGAACATCTGTACCTACCAACGAAAATATTTCCCTACCAACGAACATTGGTCCCTACCAACGAGCATTGGTCCCTACCAACGAAAATATTTCCCTACCAACGAACATTGGTCCCTACCAACGAACATTGGTCCCTACCAACGAACATCACTCCCTACCAACGAACATTGGTCCCTACCAACGAACATCGGTCCCTACCAACGAACATCGGTCCCTACCAACGAACATCGTTTCCTACCAACGAACATCGGTCCCTACCAACGAACATCGGTCCCTTCAACGAACATTGGTCCCTACCAACGAACATCGGTCCCTACCAACGAACATCGGTCCCTACCAACGAACATTGGTCCCTACTAACGATCATCGGTTTCTACCAACGAACATTGGTCCCTACCAACGAACATCGGTCCCTACCAACGAACATCGTTTCCTACCAACGAACATTGGTCCCTACCAACGAACATTGGTCCCTACCAACGAACATTGGTCCCTACCAACGAACATTGTTCCTAATAATAGGCGAAAAAGGATTGCTGGACATCGCACATCACCTCATGCCATGTGTTACTGAGACCATCACCCGTGTGTCATGTGTTACTCAGAACATCACCCGTGTGTCTTGTGTTACTGAGAACATCACTCATGTGTCATGTGTTACTGAAAACACCACCCGTGTGTCATGTGTTACTGAAAACATCACTCGTGTGTCATGTGTTACTGAAAACATCACACGTTTGTCATGTGCTGGTAAGAAACGAAGTGCAGCCTCCATAGCCCCCCCCCCTATCAATCCCCCACATTAATTAGTCTCGGGTGGGCGTCAATCCATATATGGAATAAGATTTAACTGAAATTAACAAGTGAATCTATTAAGACCCCACGCTCCCACTCAGAGACCAACACACAACAAAGCATGTGTATCCTATGAGTTAGTGAGTCAATTTACTTTCCTACGACATCATTACTTTTTCCTGTGTCCCATGGACATCACCTGAACTATTACTTTCTCTCTCTCTATCTCTATACCTGTCTCTCTCTATCTCTATACCTGTCTCTCCCTCTTTTCTAACTATCTCTTTCCATCTGTTGCTCTCTTTCTTTCTCTCTCTCTTTTTCTCTCTAGCTCTTTTTCTCTCAAAGACACTGTTTTTCTGTCGTACCCTTTGACTTTCTCTATATAACTTTCTCTCTCTCTCTCTCTCTGTCTTCTTCTCTCTCACTTTCTTTCTTCCTCCTTGTCCCTCTCTCTTTCTCTGTCTCTCTTTCTCCCTGAATCTCTTTGTCTTTGTCTGACTCTCTGTTTTTCATCTATCTCTATTACTCTCTCTATCACTCTCTCTATTTCTCTTTTTTCTCTGTCTCTCTGAACTCTCTCTCTCTCTCTATCTCTCTCTCTCTCTCTCTCATAATGTATGTGACATAATTCCACATTGATTATCTTTAAATTAACTTCCCCCGCCCCCTCTTTTTTCTAACTAACTTTGTACAGACAGTATGCGTATGTGATAGGAAAGTGACCAGATTCATTTCTTTTTAATAAGGTATGGATGGGAGTGGTACGAATTCTCCAAAAAATGTTATTTTTACTGAAGTAATATTATCAATATTTGCGCGTGTATGTGCCTGTGTGTGTTTGTTTGAGGTAGTACTAAACTAAACTAAACACATATTCTTGTGACCTGAGATATAATCTCTTAAGGCCTTAGCTAATACTTGGGCAACCTGCTCCATCTGCTGAGCAGTGCCATACAACATTGTCTTCACGTAGGACTCTTTTGCCTTTCGTACCTCCCCTGCTATATCTAGCGCGGGACACGACGTCAGCAGGTGTGTGACCGTCTCAGAGGCTTGGCTGCAATGACGGCAGTTTGAGTCCCTTTTGTGGTCTAGCCGGTTAAAATAAGAGTTTGTTGGGCAATGCTCAGTGCGCATTTGGGTCACTAAACTCTGGTCCCTTCGGTTTAGACCCCACCATTGGTCTGATCTGCTCGGCCTTGGCATGCTAGCGAATACCCCCTAGCCGTCGTATTATCTCCCCATGCACTCCTGGTACCACTTTTGCCTAAAGTGGTCCATTAGCCAGGTCTTTGCCCCGAGATGTGTAACTGGGACATCTGGTTGGGGTTGGGCTGCTCCAGCTTTTGCCAGGGAGTCTGCTTTTTCGTTGACTTCTACATTCACGTGGCTTGGGATCCACTGCACTGTCACCTTACCACCAAGTCTCTCGAGCTTACCCACGTCTTCCAAAATGACAACGACTAAGTGAGTGCTACGTTTTTCGGACAGCAAGACCTCGAAAGCTAATCTTGAGTCGCAGAACCAGTCCGTGTCAAAACCTACTAGGTCCGACCCTTGCAGTGTTTGGTCATGCACACTTTCCAGGACCTTGTGTTTAGCTTCAAGCTCCGCATCGTAATTCGATGCCATAGTCCCACAGTGATGAAACGCAGCCCTGAATATGTGCAGAAAGCGTCTGCCCTTGAGACAATTGAAGGGTTCGCGGGAACCCCAGTAAAAGTGTTCACGGATGGGTCTGCCAACCGGAGGGAAAGAATTGCAGAATATGGTGGGCTCATCCTATACCCAATAGGTGGGCCACCAAAAAAGGAACTTTCAGGACCCTGAAACATGCCTATTTTTAAATAAGAAATACCCTTTTTGGGTGGTGGGAGGCTCTTTGACGTCATATTTGTTAATTTTTAGCTTGTCTAGGTTTTATATTTCGGATCTAGGTTTTTTTTCCTGACGTTTTGGCTAGGTTTATCCCATCATTGTCACTGACATTTGCCAGTTGACAGACAGTCTGTCACTGACCCAGATTGAACACGTTAGCATACAGACGTCACCAACTCTGCAAAATATCAACCATCAAGTGGCTGGTGTGTCGTTGTGATAGGAAATAAACTAGCAAAAAAATATAGAAATTCTCAAAACAAAACCTATTGATGAACTTTAGCATGACATATTACAGATGAAAAATTTCTCAAATGATACGAAATTCCCTAATATATCTAAATTAGCCAAATTAGTTTTAAATCTTCCTCATTCTAATGCAGAATGTGAGAGAATATTTTCAATTTTCAATTGTCGCAGACATAAAAACTAATAAAAGAAAAAGAATGAAAACTAAAACACTTAATTTTATTGTAGTTGTTAGATGAGCAATGAGAGCTAAAAGATTAAAATGTTATAATAATGTTGTTACAGAATGACATTTGAAATTACATAACAAAGGTATGTATGCCGTCATCAAAAACAAAACCAAAGAGAATAACTCTCATAATATTACCAGCGTTATTAATACTGATACTGATACTGATACATGTAGCAGTGATTCAGACTCTGAGCCTGAATCAAGGGGTGATTCAAGCCCTGAGGCTAAATAATAAAATGACCGAGTAATTAAGATTGTGTAAATTTATTTCTTTTAAATAATATACTTAATTAGTCTGAGCCCAATTCAACATAAAAATTTGTTACAAATAAAATGACCAAATCATTAATACTATGTAAATATATAAGAATATATGTAAACATGTACAAACCATTTATTTTCTTTAAAATATTTTTAATCAATCACAGCCATTTTACTGTTTGCAATATACACATTTAAGTTATAAAAGTACCCAAATAACTTTTTAAAACTTCATAATGTTAAAATTTAAAAGTATAAAATATATTTTGACTTTGTAGCCAAGTTGTTAAATAAAAACGTATAGAGTAAATAAAATTTGAAAGTGTTCTATTAAAAATTGCCTAAAAATGAATAAATATTTATTATTTTTTAATTTGGAAGTCCAAAGTCCTGAAATGAATGCGAAAACATTTAATTGACGTGCCACTTTTCAGGGTTTTTTTCGGCAGCGGCGCGCTATCCACTCTCCCTCGCCTTTTGGCTTTCCCAAAAGTTTTTAATGCATGTGGGAATTTTTTGCCCGATTGGGGATTTTTTTTATTCCTGCCTGGGAAAATCTGGCACTTAGACTTCGTAACACTGACTTGTAGGTGTTAATTTCTTTTTTTACAAGTCGCAGATAGTAAACTACTGCATAAACATCACTTTAAGGGAGGTAATCACATTTTTTCATTTATCTTTTGATTTAATGTCAAAAAGGCATGCAAATTGTCGGGTGTAGGCTTTTCCTTGTAAGCCATAAGAGCTTTCCTTTTTGCTGGGAATGATGGAATACCACCAGAGGCTCTAAAGAGTGGCAAGACAGCTTTACTCCAACCATTGCACGAGATTCTGTCCCTCTGCTGGGAACAGGGCTACATCCCCCAAGACCTAAAGGATGCAAATATAGTGACACTATATAAAAACAAAGGTGATAGGAGTGATTGCAATAATTATCGCGGCATTTCACTCCTTAGTATTGTAGGAAAGACCTTTGCCCGCGTTATACTAACACGTTTACAGAGCCTAGCATCCCGCGTCTATCCAGAATCTCAGTGCAGTTTCCGGTCCGGTCGGTCTACCATAGACATGGTGTTCTCCATACGACAGCTCCAGGAAAAATGCAGAGAGCAGCAGATGCCACTATACATTGCATTTGTAGACCTTACAAAAGCCTTCGACTTAGTCAGTCGCAATGGGCTATTCCAAATACTGGCAAAAATTGGCTGTCCCCTTCACCTACTTGCCATCATCAGACAGTTCCATGAAAATATGCTTGGCACAGTGCAGTTCGATGGAGCTAAGTCAGAGGCCTTCCCTGTCAGCAGCGGAGTTAAACAAGGTTGTGTACTCGCACCAACACTCTTCGCAATATTCTTCTCTGTACTTCTTCGATACGCATTCAAGGATAGCAGTGAGGGAATCTGGTTACATACCAGAGCTGATGGAGGACTTTTCAACACTGCCCGCCTCCGAGCCAAGACCAAAACGACGGATGTCCTAATTCGAGAGCTACTATTTGCGGATGATGCGGCACTAACAGCACATACAGAATCTGGTTTGCAACAACTCGTGTCAAGCTTCTCCAATGCCTGCAAAGAATTTGGTCTGCAAATCAGCTTGAAAAAGACAAACATCATGGCCCAAGACACTCGACCTCCTCCTACCATAAATATCGATAATGAAAACTTGGAGGTTGTGGACAGCTTCACCTACTTGGGATCCAAGGTCTCCAATACACTGTCCATTGAAGAAGAAATAAACAGCAGAATTGGCAAGGCAGCCGCAACAATGGCTAAACTAAATAAGCGGGTCTGGCAAAACACCAAGCTAACGGAGAAAACCAAACTGTGCGTCTATCGAGCCTGTGTCATCAGTACACTACTATATGGGAGCGAGACATGGACCACTTATACATCACAAGAGCGTAAGCTTAACAGCTTCCATTTGAGATGCTTGCGCCGCATCCTTGGTATTAAATGGCAAGAAAAAGTGCCTAATAGTGAGGTACTAACGCGTGCCAATACCCAAAGCATGTTCTCAATTCTTAGTGAAAGACGCCTGAGGTGGCTAGGACATGTCAAAAGAATGAGCCCCGGCCGCATCCCGAAGGACCTCCTATATGGTGAACTTGCTTCAGGAAAGAGGAAAACAGGTCGCCCACGCTTGCGATTTAAAGATGTCTGTCAAAGGGACATGAAAGCAGCCAAAATACATACAAGTGACTGGGAGTGTAAGGCAGAAGACCGATCTACGTGGCGCACAGTTGTCAAAGAGGGCGTCATAGTAGCCGAGGAGCGAAGAATGGAGGAGGCTGCAGACAGAAGAGCTAGGAGAAAGGCCAAAACANCGCTCATGTCTTTACAGGAAAAATGTTGCACTGATCCCTGGTGCAATGGAAAAACTCTTGCCGGTCCGCCATACTAAAAAGTCTGAGAAGCACTGTTGTAAAGGACAGTCGGTATTTTAGAAAAAATATGTTATCTACAAGAGAGTGGAAAATTTTTCACACGCTTCGCCAAGTAATACAACCCCCTAGGTCAACCAACCAACCCCCTCCCCACCCAGCCCCTACCGGACCCAGCACCCACCCCAGAATTCACTCCACCCGACCACCACCAACCCCCCACCTCGCGCACCAAACCCTCAACCCCACACCCCGGCAGGACCGTGTTTGTGGGGTAAGCACTTGAGCACCTGCCGGTGACCACGCAAGACTGACTTGAATGTTAATACATAGTTTAAATAGGACGGGGGAGGGGACCCCGGCTACAGCAGCGGCGTTAGGAGCCACGCGTCCCGTGGGGCTTACACCACACGACACGATATTCAAATCTCAGAGGCCACTACCTAATCCTTAATATTGTCTCCCCTTGGGAACACGACTAATGGAGAGCTTCTAAGGGAGGCTACTCTAGAATAAAAGCTCTCACATTTTTTGTTTGGGTTATTTTCTGTTATTTTTTAAAGAAGGAAAAATGATTTATTATTTTCTTTTCAAATAGGGTATCTTTAAACTTTCAAGGGGAAAAATATATACGAACATTCACCTCGTGTTAAAGATCGAGGGGACAATCGAGTCATTGTTGGTTAGTATGGACCTTGTAGGTTGGTATGCGGACATTGTAGATTAGTATGCGTACATTATATGAAAGTATGCAGACATTATATGTTAGTATACGGACATTATAGGCTAGTATGCGGACATAGTAGGCTAGTATGCGGACATTGTAGATCAGTATGCGGACATTGAAGGTTAGTATGCGGACATTGTAGATCAGTATGCGGACAATGTAGGTTAGTTATTAGTATGCATACATTGTAGGTTAGTATGTGGACTGTGGACATTGTAGGTAAGTATGTGTACATTGTAGGTAAGTATGTGGACATTGCAGGTAAGTATGTTAACATTGCAGGTAAGTATGTTGACATTGTCGGTGTGTATAATATATTGCTGTTTGGTAAATAGATATTGCATGTTAATGACAATACGTTTTCGAAGACACCCTTTGAGCATAGGTAATCGCAAATCACAACTGACCGGAAGTTATTGCAGACGGATCCTTAAAGATAAGAGAACGTTAGTGACCATAGATCATTTTTATGCAGGAGCAAACGCATCTCAAATCTCAAATACAAAATGAGCATAGGTGGCACACATATGCATATGCAATGAGGCCGTAATGCACGCATATTTGTTCAATTTGAGAAGCAAACATAGAATTCTTGGAAAAGTTTTTAAAAAATTGGTTTTTACATTGTAAAATTGATTCGTGACAAAGTGAGTGACCCTAGCCATGAAAGTTGATGAATACATCAACACGTCGTATTATAGGACTGTCTAGGACAGAGGTGGCGCAACCTATTGCACGCTTGCCACAGTTGGCACACTGAGCTTCATCAGCTGGCACGCAACTAAATATTACCTCCTCAATCTAAGCACCTTGTTGCCACTTCGTGTTGGCACTTCGTGTTGGCACTTTGTGTAGGCACTTTTTGTTGGCATTTTTTGTTGGCACTTTGTGTTGGCACTTTGTGTTGGCACTTTGTGTTGGCACTTTGAGTAAACACTTTTTGTTGGCACTTTTTGTTGGCACTTTGTGTTGGCACTTTATGTTAGCATTTTGTGTAGGCACTTTGTGTAGGCACTTTTTGTTGGCACTCTGTGTTGGCACTTTGTGTTGGCACTTTGTATTGGCACTTTGTGTAGGCACTTTTTGTTGGCATTTTTTGTTGGCACTTTGTGTTGGCACTTTGTGTTAGCACTTTGTGTTGACACTTTGAGTAAACACTTTTTGTTGGCACTTTTTGTTGGCACTTTGTGTTGGCACTTTATGTTGGCACTTTGTGTTGGCATTGTTTGTTGGCACTTTGTGTAGGCACTTTTTGTTGGCATTTTTTGTTGGCACTTTTTGTTGGCACTTTGTGTTGGCACTTTGTGTTGGCACTTTGAGTAAACACTTTTTTTTTGCACTTTGTGTTGGCACTTTATGTTGGCACTTTGTGTAGGCACTTTTTGTTGGCATTTTTGTTGGCACTTTGTGTTGGCACTCTTTGTAGGCACTTTGTGTAGGCACTTTGTGTAGGCACTTTGTGTAGGCACTTTGTGTAGGCACTTTTTGTTGGCATTTGTGTTGGCACTCTTTGTAGGCACTTTGTGTAGGCACTTTTTGTTGGCATTTTTTGTTGGCACTTTGTGTTGGCACTTTGTGTAGGCACTTTTTGTTGGCATTTTTGTTGGCACTTTGTGTTGGCACTCTTTGTAGGCACTTTGTGTAGGCACTTTTTGTTGGCATTTTTTGTTGGCACTTTGTGTTGGCACTTTGTGTTGGCACTTTATGTTGGCACTTTGCTACAAATAAGTAGGTTTGGATTGAATTTTGGAACGCGGCCAAAACAAAAAAGGTTCCCCATCACTGGTGTATGAGATATAAAGCTCTTAATGCTTATTAGACATCTTTTTTTTTAACAAGAAGAATATCATGCTTAAACTTGAACTGACGGAAATCAACCCTATTCCTGACAGCCGTCTGGAACAGCTAAAAAAATTATGTAATTATTTTTTATTAACCGTTTTTAGTGCGCAAAGAACGTTCAAAACTAAAAGTACTGAATAGCATTACCTTGAAGTATAAAACTAAAGTCAATTGTTTCTTGTGCAAGTTTTAAAAGAAATAAAATTGTCTGATTGAAAATGTTAAAGGAGCAGCTTTAAACATCTTTTTTGCGTTCCTTAAATATCTTTATTTTATAGAATTATCGGTACAAAAATTAACAACTTTATTAAGAATAGGCCATCGACCTTGACCCATGTTCCGAAAAGCGGAAGAAAAAAAAACATTTCACTAAGACAACACCAAAAAAATGTATGTAATGAAGATTAAAAAAATGTACTTAAATAAATATATTTTACACATTAATTATTTGCATTAAAATTTGACTTGAAATTCTTAAAGCAAAAAATCAAACTAGTGAAGCCTGGTCGCTAAGCTAGTAACAGTCAAGTGGGATTTTTTAAAATTTTTTTTAAATTTCATTCCGTTCCCTATGAAGCCAGCGTTCATTCCCTTTACAACAATTGTGCACCCCACTCGTGTTTGTATCAAGATGTCTGGACTATTAGCAAACTGGACTCTTCTTTACTCTACGCGTATGAGGTGATTTATCGATTGTGAGGGGGGGGGG
>MUZC01004554.1:278971-326144 GCA_002072015.1 Radix auricularia | reverse complement strand
TATTGATTGTGTGGTATGTCAGATGTATTGATTGTGTGGTATGTCACACATATTGATTGTGTGGTATGTCACACATATTGATTGTGTGGTATGTCAGATGTTTTGTTTGTGTGGTATGTCAGATGTATTGTTTGTGTGGTATGTCAGATGTATTGATTGTGTGGTATGTCAGACATATTGATTGTGTGGTATGTCAGATGTATCGGTGGACTTGGCGCCGTAAAAAGAAAGAAAAAAAGAATTATTTTTAAAAATCAACAAAAACCAGAAGCCAACCGTAACAAAGAAAGCTGCCAGAAATAGGTGGGAACAGATCTAGGTCACCTCAGTTACTTAGTGCAGGGATCCCCAGACTTGAAAGAGATTGACCCCAATCGTGTGTGGCGCTCGAAGCCTATTGCGAAAGGGCAGCATAAAGTGAGTGTTAGGTCAGTGTCACTTCTCGGACTCAAACATTGTAACTAAAACATAAAAACGGCACATGGCGCTCTTTCTTTACAGAAGATTATTGCGTCCTTAGACCATCCTCTTTCACAAGCCAGGGGTATTATGGTTCCACGCTATTCCCAGCCGCCATTGTTTCGCTAGGTAGTGTCGGGTACCCGTTTGGATCTCGGTGGACTCAGGGGCATCCTTAGACTTAGGAATAAATACCTGCCTTCACCGAGATTTTGACCTGTGACCGTTGGTACGACAGCCGAGCACGCATGCCACTCGTCCATCGTGCCCATATGTTGTTATTTTGTTGTTATTGGAACATTTTTTGTGTCCCGCTTTATTCGTTTCCTATTTCCTAAGGGCCCACGATCAATCCTCTAATCATTATGACGCCTTTCCCCAACTAATATAAGGTACCCATTATAGCTGGGTGGACGAAGGTACCCATTATAGCTGGGTGGACGAAGGTACCCATTATAGCTGGGTGGACGAAGGTACCCATTATAGTTGGGTGGACGAAGGTAACCATTATAGCTGGGTGGACGAAGGTACCCAATATAGCTGGGTGGACGAAGGTACCCATTATAGCTGGGTGGGTGAAGGTACCCATTATAGCTGGGTGGACGAAGGTACCCATCAGAACTGGGTGCACGAAGGTACCCATTATAGCTGGGTGGACGAAGGTACCCATCAGAACTGGGCAGACGAAGGTACCCATCAGAACTGGGTGGACGAAGGTACCCATTATAGCTGGGTGGACCAAGGTACCCATTATAGCTGGGTGGACGAAGGTACCCATTATAGCTGGGTGGACGAAGGTACCCAACAGAACTGGGTGGATGAAGGTACCCATCAGGACTGGGTGGACGAAGGTACCCATTATAGCTGGGTGGACGAAGGTACCCATCAGAACTGGGTGGATGAAGGTACCCATCAGGACTGGGTGGACGAAGGTACTCATAAGAACTGGGTGGATGAAGGTACCCATCAGAACTGGGTGGACGAAGGTACCCATCAGAACTGGGTGGACGAAGGTACCTATAAGAACTGGGTGGACGAAGGTACCCATCAGAACTGGGTGGACGAAGGTACCCATTATAGCTGGGTGGACGAAGTTACCCATCAGAACTGGGTGGATGAAGGTACCCATCAGGACTGGGTGGACGAAGGTACCCATCAGAACTGGGTGGACGAAGGTACCCATCAGAACTGGGTGGACGAAGGTACCCGTTATAGCTGGGTGGACGAAGGTACCCATCAGAACTGGGTGGACGAAGGTACCCATCAGAACTGGCTGGACGAAGGTACCTATAAGAACTGGGTGGACGAAGGTACCCATCAGAACTGGGTGGACGAAGGTACCCATCAGAACTGGGTGGACGAAGGTACCCATCAGAACTGGGTGGACGAAGGTACCCATCAGAACTGGGTGGACGAAGGTACCCATCAGAACTGGGTGGACGAAGGTACCCATCAGAACTGGGTGGATGAAGGTACCTATAAGAACTGGGTGGATGAAGGTACCCATCAGAACTGGGTGGATGAAGGTACCTATAAGAACTGGGTGGATGAAGGTACCTATAAGAACTGGGTGGATGAAGGTACACATCAGAACTGGGTGGATGAAGGTAACTATAAGAACTGGGTGGATGAAGGTACCCATCAGAACTGGGTGGACGAAGGTACCCATCAGAACTGGGTGGATGAAGGTACCTATAAGAACTGGGTGGACGAAGGTACCCATCAGAACTGGGTGGATGAAGGTACCCATCAGGACTGGGTGGATGAAGGTAACTATAAGAACTGGGTGGATGAAGGTACCCATCAGAACTGGGTGGACGAAGGTACCCATCAGAAGTGGGTGGACGAAGGTACCCATCAGAACTGGGTGGACGAAGGTACCCATCAGGACTGGGTGGATGAAGGTACCCATCAGAACTGGGTGGATGAAGGTACCCATCAGGACTGGGTGGACGAAGGTACCCATCAGAACTGGGTGGATGAAGGTACCCATCAGGACTGGGTGGACGAAGGTACCCATCAGAACTGGGTGGACGAAGGTACCCATCATGTACGGGGTGAATCTAACACTGAAGGTGGGATTTTATTTTCATTGCCATCACCCGCCCCCCCTACCAATTCCAAATACAAATTCAAAAAATCAAAGCACAACTATTTTATCTCCACATATGTATATGTGTGGGAAACGTGAAACCAGCGTACAAAATGTATATATATATATATAACGTTTTTTTCCCCTTTTGAACTAGCTAAGTGAAGATTCTTTTATGCGTCAATGATTTTTTATCTAATTGCATTGACTTTTTTTTTCTATCTAATTTCTTCATTTTAAAGGGTAGCTTGGGCACATTCTGGGACCCCTTGACCTAATTTGTTCACCAGGCTAAATAAAAATACCGCAAACAGACGGTGATAGTAGGTCACGCAGCAAGTGGTACAGCAGTGCCCGTATGTAGGTAAACACCAGCACGTGCTGAGGTTATAAGCGGAAGACAGACTTACTCACTCAAGACCAGAGGGTCCCAAACTCGGAAGACATGTGCCATTTTATCACTTTAAAAAATGTGTCAGGGGCTACACCACCAATCCACCCACCCCAACTCCAACAACCCGACAATAGTAAACAAATACACCAAGGCTGCGGAAATTAACGATTTTTTTGTCTCTATACTTGTTTTTGTTTTTTCCTTAGAGAGGTTTGGCTTTAATCGAAACTAACTATTAATTCATGAAAATAATAGTTAATTTTTCATAAGTTAACGATTATTTTCAAATTAATCGTTACTATCCCTAAAATACACGTAGTTCATGTTAACTCATTTTAATCCTCATCATTAAGCATATGCCAATTGACGATTAAGACGCTAAGAACTATACCAAAATAAGCTAGCATCATTATTACTAACACAGTAACAAACAGTAGGTACAAGATACATGTGCCTGAATATCCCGAAGAGACAATTTTTTTGTGAGCTTACTGAAGGGCCACAAGAAATCCACTTGGTGGGCCGCGTGCATAACCGCGGATGCGTATTTGAGTTCTTACTTTAGATGTTAGCATTCAGCTATAATCTATATAAATATATTTTTAGCGCATTTTCGAGAAGTCGAAATGCGCTATTGTATCCGTTTTGTCCGTCTGTCCGTCCGTCCGTCTGTCATCACCCTAGATCTCAGCATCCATAAGTCCTAGACCCATGATGTATATATGTTTTTTGTATGTCCTGACCTGCCATTTGTGCATCAACACTCAGTTACTCGATTCGACCTCTTGTAGTGGCAGTAGAGCTCCTGGAAGTATGAAAGTCCTAGACCCATGATGTATATCACAAGAGTTCCTACCACCTCCAACACACAAGAATTCCTACCACCACCAACACACAAGAGTTCCTACCACCGCCAACACACAAGAGTTCCTACCACCACCAACACACAAGAGTTCCTAAAAATTCATAAAAATATGTCTAAAATCTAAACACAATTACTGATAACTACACAATGCTGATATCTAACATAAGTACTGATACATAATACGAAAATGCGCTAACACGTCCTGAGTTCCAAAAGGGACCAGGCTTAACATGATTTTTTTTTCTAAATGGTTAATAGCAGATAAAGTCCATCATTGTGTTGAACTAAAGATGTCCTCCTTATGTTGCGCCATTCCATAATATATCTGGTATTATATGAAGTGGGGCACACACTTATATTAAAAGGTTTGGGAATAAATATAGTTCATCGTTTGAATAATATTATTGGCATTTGATACGATCATCTGATCTTATCTGTTACAGACTCTATACAGGAGATTATTTCGTCCTACGCTTATCTACGGTTTGTGACTAGTTCTGCATTCTTAGTAGAGTTTTAAATGTTGATGAAGTGTTTGTTTTCCTGGTTTCTTCAGGCAACCCATATCGCGCCCGAATTCCGGAAGGGAAGAACGAAAATTGGTATGTGTTTGTTCTTGCATATGGTTTAAGAAAGGTGTTTTTATCCTTATTTATAAAATTAAATGGAAAAGACGTAAACAAGGTAAGGGTAGGCCTGACCGGACGTAACAAAACAGCGAACGTTTCGGCAAAGAGCCTTTATCAACGAACATACAATACACAAATAAAACGAAAATAAAAATAAAAAAAATAAAATGAAGGAACTTAGCTGCGATGAAATCCAAAGTATCCAAAAAAGTGAAACTGAGAGATGACAGAGCGAATTTATATAGGAAAGCAGAGAGTGGGCGGGGTAAACGCCTAGGTGACGACTAGGTGGTCAAAGAAAAGGCAATATTCATCCCATGTGGTGCGAGTGTACCGTGATTTTCTATTAATCTGTTTTCAATCTGGACTCTCGTGGGTGTGTTTGTGCACGAGACAATAGCAGTGACTGCCAGGTCCTTGACACCCATATGGTCGCGTCCATTGAAGTGACGGGAGACGGGACTCAGGGTTGTATTAAGCTATCTTTGTGTTGTTTTTCTAAATTAGAATTAAATGCTTTATGATTAATTACTACTGTACTCATGGTTCTTCTATCCTCTAGTGTTTCAAGGTTTAAGGATTTAACTAATTGTGTTATTCTTGTCAGTTTTTAATATTCTCCAGTAATGAATCTGGAAGCTCTTTTTTTAATTTGTTCTAATTTATCAATGTTTTCTTTGGTGCATGGGTCCCAGACAGAAGATGCATATTCTAGTACAGGTCTCACCATGCAAGGTGAGGTAACATTTTAGTTTTATATCTCTATTATATCTGTAAAAGTTCCTTTTTATAAAGCCTAAAGATTTGATTGATTTTTTGATAACTTCATTTACATTGGGATTCCAAGATAGTTTCGTATTTATTATTTATTTAGTTTGGGTTAGTTCTTTTCCATGAATGAAAGTCCTTTGAAAATGTTACAATCTCGTTTTGATTTAACTGTTCTATAGATTATACAATCATCAGCTAATAACCTAACTTTTGTTCCTGTTGAGATGTTGGGTAAATCATTTCTATAAATTAGAAAGTGTAAGAGACCTAGCACAGTTTGCACGACTGCACTAGAGAGAAGAGAAAGATGTTAATTTAAGGGGAGTCGTCACATGTTGAAGGCTGAAGGAGTCATAGGACGCGAAAGTAAATTGACTTTTTTTTAATATACTAATTCGGTGAAATTTGAGGATTAGAAATATCGTCACCATATTTTTCTATGTGTGTTTTAGTGATAAAATGTTTAAAACTAAAAGGGGTGTCATACTTTTCAGAGCGGAAAATATCAGATCCCATTGCGCAATGTTACTATTTTAAGACAACTTTTTCATTCAATAATGTCTTCAAGCATAAACATAGAAAAAAATCATGTTAAGCCTGGTCCCTATTGGAATTCAGGACGTGTTAGCGCATTTTCGTATTATGTATCAGTACTTATGTTCGATATCAGCATTATGTAGTTATCAGTAATTGTGTTTAGATTTTAGACATATTTTTATGAATTTTCTTGTGTAATAAATATACCTGACATTTTTTTTTTTAAAAGTCATTTCTTTACATTTAAAAAAAAAATTATTTTCTCTTTAATCTAACTACAAGTCACCACACATGATGACGTAAAACTCTCTAAACTTTTACACATATTCTAATGACGTCAACTAAAAAAAAACACTAATTCTTTTGCACGCTTTCGCACCAATCTTGAATGCTTGAAAAACTATGTATTCGACTTCCGGCAATGGCGGCCGTTCCCTGCGCTAGTGTTACCTCTCGATTCGAAATATTTTTTGGTAGTTTTAACGGGGTTTTTTAACGGATCGAGTAACTGAGTGTTGATGCACAAATGGCAGGTCAGGACATACAAAAAACATATATACCTCATGGGTCTAGGACTTATGGATGCTGAGATCAAGGGTGATGACAGACGGACGGACGGACGGACGGACAAAACGGGTGCAATAGCGCATTCGACTTCTCGAAAATGCGCTAAAAATATACGTTTCTTTAGGATTATAAAGTTGTTGTAAGCATGTTTTTTTTCTTCATCAAGTCTTGTAAACTGTCTCAAATTAGCGAAGATTTAACAAAGATCTTTTTAGAAAAGGCTGATAGAATTCTCATAAATTAAATTAATGAAATTAATCTAATTAAATATTCTATTAATATATTTCCGTTATTTAATTTTAGAAACATATTAAACTATAACCTAAATAAGTAGTTTGTTTTTGTTGTTGTTGTTGTTGTTGTTTTGTTTTGTTGTTGTTGTTGTTGTTTTATTTTTATTTATTTATTTATTATTTTTTTATTATTTTTTTTTCAAGATTCCAATAAATTCTGAAACATATTCTCGGTATTAGAAATTTCCCTGTTATAATTCACTAACTTTTCCTTTTCTGTTATACTTCACTATTTGAATATCAGCCTGGTGACGTAATAATAATAAAAATATACCAGAGAGTACCAATAAATGTATGAGACAATCAGAGATGGCAGATGGGATAGCGTGCCAGGAATGTAGGCCAGGCGATGAGACACAGTGTGAGGTAACGTTTAAAAACTCCCAATTATGGAAATCACTGGAGTGAGACGCGACACAGTATTAATCCGCTTGTATCGAGAATGAAAGTACTAATTGTGTCAATTTGATAGACCACTTACCTTTGAAGAAATAACGTATATCACATAGAGTGTTAAGGATTTGTCTAGAAATTGGCGGGAAACGCGACAGAGGCTCTAACAATAGTCGACTGTTAATCTGGGGACATCCACATACCTGGCTAAAACCCCTGACTGTCCAACCTTTCCAACCCCTCCTTGACTGCCACACCTCGACAATTCCAACTTTAATCATATATCTCAACAAATCCAACTCAACAACCTCCCCTTATTACCCCACCTCAATAACCCCACCTCAACTCCACCATTTTATCCCACCTTAAAAACCCCACCATGACAACCCCACCATGACAACTCCACCTTGACAACTCCACATCGACAACTCCACCTTGATAACCCCTCCTTGACAACTCCACCTTGATTACCCCACCTTGACAACTCCACTTCGACAACTCCACCTCGACAACCCTTCCCGTTAAGCATTTAATTGAACATCCCCATCATGTAATACTACCCCCCCCCCCCGCCAACCCTAGCTTACAACCATGCACCCAAATCTCTTGACGCACTTCCCAGTGACGTCACTAGGTTGCGGTGGGCTCTCGCCGTTCCGGGTGACACCATCAGAGGGATGACACCATTAGAGGGATGACACCATCAGAGGGATGAAACAATCAGAGGGATGACTCCATCAGAGGGATGAAACAATCAGAGGGATGACACCATTAGAGGGATGACACCATTAGAGGGATGACACCATCAGAGGGATGAAACAATCAGAGGGATGACACCATCAGAGGGATGACACCATCAGAGGCATGACACCATTAGAGGGATGAAAAAATCAGAGGGATGACACCATCATAAGGATGACACCATTAGAGGGATGACACCATCAGAGGGATGACACCATCAGAGGCATGACACCATCAGAGGGATGAAACAATCAGTGGGATGACACCATCAGAGGGATGACACCATTAGAGGGATGACACCATCAGAGGGATGACACCATTAGAGGGATGACACCATCAGAGGGATGACACCATCAGAGGGATGACACCATCAGAGGGATGAAAACATTAGAGGGATGACACCATTAGAGGGATGACACCATCAGAGGGATGACAACATCAGAGGGATGACACAATTAGAGGGATGACACCATTAGAGGGATGACACCATAAGAGGGATGAAACAATCAGAGGGATGACACCATCAGAGGGATGACACCATCAGAGAGATGACACCATTAGAGGGATGACACCATTAGAGGGATGACGCCATAAGAGGGATGACACCATCAGAGGGATGACACCATTAGAGGGATGACACCATTAGAGGGATGACACCATCAGAGGGATGACACCATCAGAGGGATGAAACAATCAGAGGGGTGACACCATCAGAGGGATGACACCATCAGAGGGATGACACCATTAGAGGGATGACACCATCAGAGGGATGACATCATCATAGGGATGAAACAATCAGAGGGATGACACCATTAGAAGGATGACACCATGAGAGAGATGACACCATCAGAGGGATGACACCGTCAGAGGGATGACACCATCAGAGGGATGACACCATTAGAGGGATGACACCAAAATCTAAAATGTTACTGTGTATGGTTTGATATCTAAAAAGAGTCGACAATTTTTGTTTACCTAGAAAACTAAAAATTACGAAATGAAACGAAACACTTTCAACACCAAAAACTTATTAATACAAAAATATCATTGAAATTCAATAATAAGACAGACCCAAAACACTACAATAAACAAATTGGCGGGCAGGGGAAGAAACAGCCGCATCGGAGGAAGAATTAAAAAGGCTGGACATGAAAAGGCGGTGTATTTTGTGCATCCCACCTCACTACTCTCAACACCACAGTGGGGGGGGGGGGGGGATAAGTTTCTTCTCCAAAAAATCAAAAGATAAATTTTCTTTTTTTTTGTTGTTGTTTTTAGAGGAAAATTATGTATTAAATGTCTTTTTAATATTTTCTTGTTAATTTATATGCATACCTATGTTAATATAATGTACTCAGTAGCGTCACTAGGAGGTGCGAATTTGCGGACCGCACCGGTTGGCACCATCACAAGTAGTGACACCAAAATGTAAAATTCTATATGTTCCCATTATTTGGCACTGGAAAACTCGGAGGAGATCTATGGGTTAAGTAGTTAGGGGAGTGGCACCACGAGTTAACGTCCCAGGTAACAACAAACCTAGTGACGCCTCTGCCCCTTCCCCCTCACCTCAAAAAAACACAAAATAACAACACTTCTTCACTCAACCACGGCCCAACTTCAATAAAAACTCACACACCACATCATCTCAACTTTACAACCACACTGCGATCTCCCTCCCGCCTCACCCCCCCCCCTCACAAGAGAATTGTAGAAACAGAAAAAAAAGTGGGGGGGGGAGTGCGTATGTAGCGTGCATGTCATGTCCCAATCCCGCCATTATTGTTTTTGGCCATCGTTAGCCGTAATTGGGAAGGCCGATTGGTTGTATTGATCACGTGTGACCTCGATATGCAAATAACCTGATTCCTTGGACTCGGATGGTTTTTTTAATTTAAAAAAAAAAAAATTATAATAATTTCAAGTTTTTGACAGTCATTTTAAAACAAGTCTTTGGACTGAGTGGGTTAAGTTAAGCTACAAGAAAATGCCAGTTTTCACCCCTCCATGAATAGTTACCCCTCCCCCCCACCAACCACTTACCAAAACCTCCATCAATCACGCCCCCTGACCCTTCCAAATTTTTCACCCGTCGCGCCCTTCACCATCATCCCACCCGCTCACCCCTGTCACCCGTTCCAAAAACCACATTCTGCCCCCACCCCTCTTACTAATTATTTGTAAGTCTTTCTTTTACCCCTTTTAAAAAAATTATATATTAAAACCCACCTCCTCTTCTATATTTACTACATATTTTTATAACACTGTGACAATAAAACATTCTCCGACTAATTAACTTGATCTGTCTTCTAGGCGCGCATTCTTGCGCTTTCGGGTCTATTCTATTTAGTAGACATGTTTTATGCCGAGTGCTTCAATGCGGTTACTTCTGAAGGTTGTTGTTTTTTTCTTCTTTTGTTGTTGTCGTTTCTTTTACCATCACCCTTGATACCCCGACCGCCCCACCAACGGGGGGGGGGGGGGGAGGTGTGACACACCATCAACATGACATTAGCCGCTACAACACAATGCCCCGCCCTTGAATTCCTCCCAGCAAACTGTACCAAGGGGCTGTAATTCCCGCTACTTTTCTCCCCACAGCTAATTACAATCCTCGCGCGGTGTTACCTTCCCTGACATTAAATCCCTCAGCCCGGGGTCGGGGGCTTATTAAAAATAATCACCGTCTGTTGCCGGCGCAGGGAAGCGGAACGAAGAAAGTGGATTCGATCCTAAGGGTTGATGGGCGCCGCGGCCATAATCTTATCTGGTCTTATACCGAGGCGGCATTTGCCGGGGCATTTGTGCCCGGGCATGGTCATCAGATGCTGACAAGTGCCCTTCACAAAGTAGGTCACGCTAAGTAACATTAGCTAATGCAGAGAGAAGATGGAGGGGGGCGTGTGGAGTGCATGGGAGGGGCTGCTGTGAAAAAATAAAAATATTTTTAAAAAAGTTTTAAAGATACCACGTTTTGTGAACTAAAAAGAAGAAAATAAACTAAAAACGTCAGGCGCATTCGGCTGAAATTTGGTCTATTAATGCTATTACATTAAACTTTTCAGTTTCAAATTCCTCCACAGTCTATATATGATACTTCATTTAATTTCAGCCGAATGCGCCCCACGTTTTTAGTTTATTTTCTTCTTTTTAGTTCACAAAACGTGGTATCTTTAAAACTTTTTTTTAAATATTTTTATTTTATACTTTTTAGTTTTCATTTAAGTAGAATTGAGTACTATAATTAATGAAATATTAAATTGTCATGTGAATCAAGTATGCATGCAAAATTTCATCAAAATTGGATGATCAGAAGTGGTTCAAAAAAGGAATTCAATTTTTGCCCCGGAAAGACAAACATCCAAGAAAGCAAACTAAGAAAAACGTGGTAATAATAAAATGATGGTCGACTGAGTCTGAACATTTGGACAATTTGAGTGTGCAATTAGTTGTTGGTGTAGGGAGTAAGGTGTGCAATTAGTTGTTGGTGTAGGGAGTGAGGTGTGCAATTAGTTGTTGGTGTAGGGAGTAAGGTGTGAAATTAGTTGTTGGTGTAGGGAGTAAGGTGTGCAATTAGTTGTTGGTGTAGGGAGTAAGGTGTGCAATTACTTGTTGGTGTAGGGAGTGAGGTGTGCAATTAGTTGTTGGTGTAGGGAGTAATGTGTGCAATTAGTTGTTGTTACAAAAAATACAATACAGCTGTAAGGAGATAGATAAATTTAAACTACGTTTCTTTGATATTAAACCTCAGTGAAGGCAATTCTTCGGAAATCATGTATACAATTAAGATAGGCAATGAAACAAAACATGCTTCGGCGAGGCAATATAAAAGCCCCACATGTTTCACCGAGTCAATTAAAAAGCCCACTTGATTCACGATTCAGTGAGGCTATGAAAAAGCCCACATGATTCAGCGAGGCAATGAAAAAACCCCACAGGATTCATCGGGGGGGGGGGGGCAATGCCGTAAATAAAACTTGTTGGAATTATTTCAGGACGGAGACTTAACGCCATGAAAACGGCCATCGATCTCCAACCAATCAATCTCTAACAAGGGTTGCCTGGTTAATTAATGAGCCTGGACCCGCGCGTGAGTCTGTCAGACGGTGCGTGCGTGAGTCTGTCACCAGGCGTGACCTTGGAAACAAGCCCACTGACCCAAGGGTGGCCAAACGGCGCAGGGGGAGTGGTTCTCGCACTGGGATAAACTGCATCATTGATGTACACGCCTTTTTCTGAAAACATTTTAAGCTTGTGGGGTAGAATGATATCATTGCGCCATGCTCCGTGAGAATTTTTAAAAAACTTAGCAAATATTTTTTAAATTCAAAATTGACTTATTTCCCTTGCAAAGTCTGGACCAATTAAGTGTGCTGTTTTATTTTGAGCCTCCTTATAAATAATTTAAAGGTTTACTTTAAATTGGTGGCGTCTTATCTTATCTTATCTTATCTTATCTGTTACAGATGCTCCTTCTATACAGATTATTGCATCCTACACTTGGCCATGTTTTATGTCTAGTTTGGCAACAAATCTCGGCGGCCACTAGACTACAACGATAACAGAATTGATACGCCCATTACACAGTTTATCCATTCCAACGATGGTTCATAGATCAAAGTGCCAAGGTCAACTGAAGAAGTCCAATAAATGAGAGACGACCACTTAATAATTATGATTAAATTTAATAAAAAAAAAACAGAAACAGAACTTTGGAGTAGTACAATTCCGATACATCAATAATCGATTATGCTATAAATTTCCTCTCAGTATGAGGATCGTTGACATAGCGTGACAATTGTCTCGTCAGTCCACTGGTCTGACGTCGGTGTTGCAGAGTCGGATCAAGTTTGAAATGAGATGAGGTGGGTGGTTTTTTTTATTAGTATTATTATTTTTTAACACGATTTAACACCATCTTTTCTTTTTGAGCCTAGAGATTTGTCTCAGACGTTACAAAGGGTGCGCACAGTTTCGCACATCAATTGATGATTCTCGAACTAGTAACATGTCACGGGAATTTCAATAAGTGAAAAGCAGTTTCACACCTCACTCGACCAAGAACAACAATCATACATTTTTATCCCTGGATTTAAAATCAATAGGGTAGGGTTTTTTTTCCCCCGCCATAATATGTCTGAAATCTATTAATAGAAATATTATATCTAAATTTATCTTTTGTAAGGACAAATTCTTTTAAAAATTAATAAAAGATACGAGTCAATACGTGAATGTAGGTATATTGAGAATGATAGATCTTATCAGCTAATTTTTAATTCTTCGTTAATTTAAGACAGCTTATGGGACTTGCAAAATAAAAAACAATTTCGTAATTTTACTAAGCTAACAATTTTGAGAACATAGTGATTTGACTGTATTTATGCCTCAATACATTGTTCCGCTAAAATGTAATCTTAAGAAAAAACATTACGAAATGAGCTATGACGTTTTCCGGTTTTAGAAATGAAGAACCTATAACAAAGGTGTTCATTTCGTCGTCGCTTATAACTTGTAGTTATGTTGATAAAACACAAATCGGTATGAATAAAACTGTCAAACGTATATTTAATTTTGTGGCCTCCCTCCTCCCCCATCCCAATTATTTGTTAAATTTTGTGAAACCCTCTTGTCAGTAAATTTATGATAAAATGAGAAGGGTTATTTGATGTGAGATGGTTTGCCGTGTTAGTATTGGGCTGAAGGATTTTTTTTAAAAATCATATTGGATCCAGCTATCTGACGTCCATTCGTCATAATATTTCAGGTATCGTTTCTAACCAGGGTCGAAAAACACGTGAGGTCGTCCGTTGCTGACGCAAGGTCACCCCAGGACGCTGGATGGTTGCCGCTGCTGACCCAGGGTCAGTGGCGCCACTAGGGGGTGTGGTGGGGGCGGGCGCCCCGGGTGACACCATCACAAGGTGTGGCACTAATGTGTAACATTCTATAGTTTCCGTTATTTGGCATTGGTAGACTCGGAGGCGTTCTGTGTAAGTCGTGTGGGGGTGACACCATGAGTTACCGCCCGGGTGACACCATGAGTTACCGGCCGGGTGACACCATGAGTTACCGGCCGGTTGACACCATGAGTTACCGCCCGGGTGACACCATGAGTTACCACCCGGGTGACACCATGAGTTACCGCCCGGGTGACACCATGAGTTACCGCCCGGGTGACACCATGAGTTACCGCCCGGGTGACACCAACCCTAGTGACGCCTCTGCCCAGGGTCACCCCAAGACGCTCGATGGTTGCCGCTGCTGACCCACAATCGACGGGCTGATCTCACCTGTGGTGACGTCACTGTGGTCTCAGCATTGTCCAGACGGGGCGATGCGGCCAGTGGATCGATGCCTCCCCCACCCCCGTTATAACAACAGTCGGTAATTTCCTGTGAACCAGTGAAAACTTCTCCCCCTTTCATGTGTTGAATCATGAGAGTTTTTTTTCTTTCTCTTGCGATTACCGTGGCTGCTGAAACTGTCGGCGATTAGTTACGCCAGTCGAATACTGCGTTTTATGGCTTTTACTGGAGTTATGGAATTTACTATGGCTGTCGTGATGACTTCAATTATGGTATTTACTACTACTGTGTTGGCGATTACTTTTGTTTTACTTTTTTGTATTGATCAAAACTATGGCGATGGTCTTTTATTCCCCCCCCCCCCCACCCCAGTCCCTTGACTTAACACACTAATTTTAAGGGCTACAAATGAGAACGGAGCACTGCCCAACCAACTCATAGTCATACTTGATTCGTCTATAACCGGGGAAGCTTTTCCAGCGGCCGTAGCTCATGGTGTCACCCGTCTCACGAATTAACCCATAGACCTAAAAAAATTCGTGGGCATGAAAATGTGCGTCCGTGGAAATCTGTTTAAATTATAATAACCTGCGGCCGTCAAATATTTAAAATTGGCAATTCACCAATTGTAAACGAAAAATAGAATATTCATTTACACTCTTAAGCACTTGTTATTGCGTAACAAATTACGACTCCGGCAGCAGTAGCATTAGCTGCGGTGTTTAGCGCTCATAGACTTGAAAATAGCAGCTGTAGCTAATGTTATATATATATATATGTAATCAGGCATCTGTGTCACGTTTTCCCCAAATTCTTAACGAAGGGACATAACCATGCAAAGGAAATATTGTTAAGGGGTCCCCCCCTCTTATCCTTCAGCGCGGAACGGGGGGGAGGGAGGAGTTATTTGTGAGGGAAGTTTTCCAGAGACTAACCCACATATAGGGAACCATTTTATTGGTAAATAACGTTTGAATTTCTTTAAGAAATATTTGTTTCATTAGGTTTTTTTTTTTTTTTTTAATTTTCGATTTTTTTTTCATTTTTAGTAAAGTACATCCAAAGATTTCGGCGAGAGGACGTATTTTTGGGGAGGGGGTGGGGTAGGGTGTTGAAAATTTGTTACAGTAGATAAAATGGTTTAACAACTTTTGAAAGAGATTCTACATCTTTCTTAAGAGGTGTTCGAGTGTGTCTTAAACTAGAGAACTACATTTTATACTTTAAATTTAGACCGATCAATTTTGATAAGGGGCCGTCGATAAATGAAGTCACCCACCTACGGGGGGTGGGGGCGCTCAGGCATTTGTGACAACACGTGACGACCAAAATTGAGTGACGTCATTTATCGACAAATATGTCATTAATTTTAATGTAGGAGTACGTTATATTCCCTTTACATAAATTTGTCAATTTTGTAAATGTTTTCTCTTTAAAACTTTAACATTGAAATTTCATAAAATTCAAAGGTAATTATCATACTTTATTTCATTAAAAAATATAAGGATGTGATTTTTATTTATATTGAATGTCTCATTACTTGTAATAAATCCAAAAAAAGTATTTCATATTTTTAAAAATAAATGTATAAGATCGCCCTTATTACTCCAAGTCCAGTAATTATTAACAATAAATTCAGGAATGCGCTAAATTTTCTCTGTATCGGCTTATTTACCCCATCCCCCTGACATCTTTAGTATGTATAGCTCTTTGTTTCTAGCACTGAATTCAAAAGGTGGCGCCGCTGCGGAATAATCTGAAAAAATCTGGTACAAAATAAAACAGCTTGAATTTTATTGGACTTTATGACAAAGTCAACAGCTCGTCTATTCTCTTCTGCATGCGTTGAGAGAATATTCTCTAAAGTATACACGGTATAGACCAGGGGTCTCCCAACTACGGCCCACGAGGCCCCTGGAGATCTTTTAATCTAAAAAAAGAAGATACTATTAAAATTTTTACCTTTAGTTAGGGCTGTTATCGATTAATTTAAAATTAATCGTTAACTTTTGAAAAATTACCGAATCATTAATCGATAATTTTGATTAAAGCTAAAAAATAAGATGTATGATGTCATTAAACAGAAAATTTCAAGGAAAGTAACAAAAACAGGAAATTGAAATTTTTTTAAAATTTAAATATATTTAATTTAATACAATGTCAATGAATTTAAATAGTCTCCTGTAAAGAAGGAGAGTCTGTAACAGGTATCATGATCTTAGTATTGTTAGTAGTATTTGTCTTATCAAACACGGAGTTATTAATTTAAAATATCACAATTTTCCCCTGTATAAAAAAATTGATTCCATCAACCACCTCTTCTCTTGGGCAGCCACTCAAATTATGGCATTGAAGTTGACGAGCAGGTGCACATTTGACCGTATACAACTGTAAGTATTTTTAGTCATTAGAAAGTACAAGTAGCTTGCGACAGACAACAGGTTGTTGAGCCATATCTTAACTTATCTGTTTCAGACCCTTCTTCTATACAGAAGATTATTGCATCATACGCTTATCTATGGTGTGTGTGTGTTTAGGCCTGCATATTATGTCGTTTGTCTGTTGAGATCGACGAGGACCATCCTCCAAACATTAGCCATGCACTATGGCAGCCATCTTATAGAAAAAAATCATAGCAAGATAAAAAAATTTGAAAGTAAATGCTTTAGATTCCCCCCACCCTGACATTTTTTTTCTCTTTTACTTTTGGTAACAATTATTTGTTTTTTAGGTAACCAAACAAAACGACAAGTGACAAAACCTTGTCATTTTGTCATGGAACCTTGTTTTTTAAAACAAAAAAGGAAATTCGCTTTCCAATCAAGCTATTGCAAGTAGCAGGATTTAGAAAAAGATAGAGCAGACCTTTGAGATAAAATGACATTCGGCCCATTGACAAAGTAAAGTGATGGTTGGCCAACAAACAAAGTGATAGGTGACTTTATTATTAAGTTGGACTAGTTCAAGCTGACAGTTCTTTTCAAACAGTCAACACATCTCTGAGTGTTAGGTATGTATAATAGTTGTAACAGCATCAACTGAACTTGAGTGCATTCATCTTTATCCCAAATCTCTACTGTTAGCTGTGATTGAAATTAATGTTGTACTTTTTCATTTCATGTATTGTGTGTCATTACATTTCTGAGGACCTTAAATATTGGGTATTACATCAGGTCTACATTTCAGATATACATTACTTGTTCTAATTATAGTAACAAGTGAGTCAACTTGGAAACTCGTGGACTAAACTGGATTAGGAAATGGTAAATGGCCCTAGGGCAGGAAAGTTATAGTGTCTCTTTTCTAACTAGTGATATTTTGGGGACCTCCAACAATTTATTAATAAAAAAATAAGCATCAAGTCAAAGTAGAGTATACTATTACATCAAACACAAAGCAAATGGAGTCACACAAGGTAAATGGACACTTTTTTTTTTAATTGATTTTTTTTTATTATTAACACTTGATAATTGCTATAAACATGAGTTATGTTATGTCACCCCACACCAACACTTTAGAGCAGTTGGACAGGGTTGGATTTTTTGTTTTTAAAGCTATGGCTTGTTGCTGGATTGACAGCCATGCTGGAGTCTGTAACCATGTACAATCAAAGTGGAAGCGCACAAGTTCACATCTATGCAGAACCCAATTTTATTTTTTTTTTACAGATCTTTAATAGGTTTAAATATTAACACAGTTTCAATGTTAAAATACAACATTGACAACCTAGACCTAAGCCCTGTGAGGTCTTTTACAGAGTTATTTTTTAAACAATTAAATATCTAAAGAATGATAAATTAAAAGGTATGGGGAGAACACTGCCACCTGCACCAAACATGTTCAAAAGTAGAGATCAGTGAGGCTTCCCTCCCCTATCATTAGTATTGATCAAATGATTCATGAAACTAGCAAAGTGTTTTTTTTAAAATATTAACATGATGCTCTCAAGATTCAATCAGAACAATTAAATCCATTACTATTATATACAGGAAACAAATCCTAATTCAACTTAATTTTGAGAGATACAAAAAAAATTATCTATGTACAATTTTTACAATATTATTATTAAGTTGTAACAATAAAATTTATTTCTTCTCCATTTTTTCTAGGAATACTATAGTAGATTTAAAATCTAGTGATAATGATCTAGCAATCTCCACAGTCAAAAATCTTAAAGCCCCAAAGCGCAGTAATGTGCGCCATTGGCTCTAATACCAAAGCACGATAATGTGTGCCTAAATAGAACTCTCTTTAGAAACAAAATCACAAAAAAGTAAAAACTTTCTTCGATTCTTTGGATTTCACCGCAGCTAAGTTTCTAATTTTTACTTTTTATATTCGTTTTATTTGTGTATTGTATGTCTGTTGAAAAAGGCTCTATGCCAAAACATTCGATGTTTTGTTACGTCCTGTCAGGCTAACCCTTACCTTGTTGACGTCTTTTCCATTTAATTTTTTATAAGCCTGATTACAGTCTCACCCCTCATAGATGAAGTCAATATGACAACAATAACATAAATGCATTTTACGCAATTTTTTAAATTTCATAACTAGTTGATCGCAATACGGGTTATCCTTATGGGACTGAGGCAGAAGTTTATTGAAAACCTTCTGGGGATTTAAGAGTTAAGTGCATTCCATTTCTTGCATATAACTGTTACAAGTCACAACTGTCTTGTAGTGCATCTTAATTAAAACGAATAGGACTTACATTGTGGCACAATATCAACTAATCAGTGCTTTACTTTAGCCAATAATGTTTATTTTTATTTATAGAAAACAAGGAACATAAAAATGAATTTCAAACCAAATATCAAATGAAGACCTCAAGGGAAGAAACGGCTAAGTGACATTTTAGAAATTTGTTTTAGTTATACCCTGCATCTGATATAAAATCTAAAGTATAATGCTCTGAATGAGGTTTTATGAAAAGATTATGTCTCTGACCCTATTAAAAATCCAAATCTATTTATAAGAAATCTGTATCTTCTTCTTCTTCGTTCTCAATATTGAATATTGAGTTTTGAGTGCCACGAGTTTTGCGCCAAAGAAATCTGTATAATTTTGAACTTTAAAACTAGAATATTTCAAAACTACAAAAATGTGACAAAGCCGTTTCTTCCCTAGGGCTCTTCAAATGTCTATCCTGCAAAATTTAAGACACATAAATGACACCTGTCTCATTAATGTATAGACACCAAATCTATGCCCATGCTGGCAATACATGATTAAACAAACATTTATCCTGCAATGCATGATTGTCTACAGGACTGTTCCAATTATTCCAGTAAAATCATTCTTATAATTTGTGAATTATCACATAAGTCAAAAGCACTAGAGATTTTTTTTCATCTATTCAATTATAATGTAAATAGTAGTCCTTGATAATTGTACAGTACAAAGATTAGAAGTCCATGGGTTCTTCCATCAGTGTTGGGTCATTTGGTGGACGTGGTCTTGACATGAGGGGTGAGCTGGGTCTCTTCAACAATGGTTGGCGACTTCTGGAGTTAAATGGTGGCAGTGGTCTCCTGAAAGAATATTAAACAATTTACATTATATAACAATTTAGCTATTCATATTTAATTGTGGCATATGTTTATTGTGTTTTTTTGTTGTCTGCTGACAATGGAGATTGTAAAGCTAATATTCTAAAATACAGTGGAACCCACTTACCTCGAGCTCGGTTAGCTCGACCACCCTATTATGTCGACGTTTTTTATTGGAACCGCCAAATTCTCTCTTTGTCTTAGCATTTTCTCGTCGTTTAATTCGATTTTTTTAAGTCGCCGAAACCTCATAACACGAGCACAAAAAGGGTCAAATTTGCCACTTAACATTGGTTATCTCGATCCCCATGACCAATCGCCAGCTTTTGAAAATGTTAGCTATGATTTCTGTCTCACCAGGGTCTGCTGGTGACGTCACAGCCCACTTGCGTTTTGCTCTCAGCGCTGTGTTGCTTCTGGTACTATGGCAATGGCCATCAAGGCCACGAAAAAGTATCAGCTTGCGATGTGAGCTGGTGACGTCACAGCCCACTTCTTCTTCTTCTTAGATATACAGACGCTCCTTCTATGCAGAAGATAATTGCGTCCACAGACCATGGGAGATGATCTGTTGGCAAGTGATGCAGCGGTCACAGGCCACGGCTATAGGGGTTCCACGCATTACCCCAGCCGCCTAACTATTGTCTAGTTAGGTACCCATTCGGAGCTGGGTGACTCGGGGACTCCTCAGGCCCCGAGAACCAATCCTCACTTTCGTGTGGATTTGAACTCGTGACCATCGGTATGACAGTCGAGAGCGCTACCTCTCGACCACCACGTCCCACTTGCGTTGAGACCTGTGTTGCTAACTTAAATCGCCAGCTTTTGAAAATGTTACTTATTGTTGCCACTCACCATCTCACTTCCGTATTTTCGCGCGTCTTATAAAAAGTTTTACGATTGGTTACGTTTATGCTAGCTAACCAATAAAATTGATAGTTCAATAACAGTTCACACACTCTTGTTGATCTTGTCTAAAAGATAACATCCTGTAGCTATTCTGTTGTTTTATTTTTCATTCTAAAAATGTCTGGAGGAGGTAAGAGAAAACTGGAAAATCTGTCATTAGAGAAAAAGTATGATATCATACTGCAGCTAGAAAAAGGAAAAAAAACGGTAGACCTTAGTTTACCCACCCCCACTCTCAATCTCCCACACCATTGTTGTTGGTTAGTCCTATTAGCATCAAGTTACCGAAGGAATTCTAAGTCCATTGATCGTATGGAATAATGGAATAATAAAATGTACCGTGTGCAGACTTGTTGTCATTGGCAACCATTCATCCTTCAACCTCATTTTGACTATTACATGTACTTTACTACTGCTTTGTTCTCATTGTTTCATTCATAACAAGTGGCCGTGTGCAAAAGCCATTTAACTATTGGTTAGAATTAATTAAAATATGTCAAAGTTGAAGGTTCAAAAGGAGTACCTAATTTATTTGTGTACGTTTATATAAGAGAAGAGTTTGCTCTGTCATGAGTCATATATAGGTCACGATAGACCATTCCGAGTCCAGAAGAGAATGGTTCGGGGACAATGAGGGGATGTGTAGGTTACTTATTTGTGTAGCTTGTAAGGAAAATCAAGCAAGTGGCTTCGAAGGCACAGTATCGCTCAATCTGGGAATCACCGCAAAACGGCGTTATATTTAAACTTAAACAGTCTTTAAAAACGAACGGTCTTAACAACCTTAAGAAAGAGTGAAGAAATAGGGTCCCGATATTCCGATACGATTCTGATTAATCGTCCCATCACTAATTAACGCACATCACGTACATAAAGAAATTTCAAGCGCATGTTAATATTTTGCCGCCATATTGGTTTTCGCTTTAACTCGATCATCGGTTATGTCGATGCCATTTTTCATATCCCAACGCCGTCGACTTAAGCGGTTTCGACTGTACTAATACATTTGGTATTGTTATATAAAAAAAACCTATTAAAATTAAAAAAACACCTTTTCTTTCATTATTTTAATTTATTTTTGTATACTTTTTATTTAAAGATATTCCTTAACTCTTAATGCGTTATAAGGTTTTTGGAAAACTTCCGCCTCAGTGACGTAAGAATTTCCCGTATTGCGATCAACCAGTCATGAAATTTAAAAAATTGCGTAAAATGCATTTATATTATTATTGTCATACTGACGTCATATTTTAGGATAAGGATGGTTATTTTATGTATCCGAAAGACCGTTTTGAGTTTAATACTATTTTTACCTGTAGTTTAGTACTATTACTTTAGTAATAAAGTATAGTGAAATCGCATCTTCAAAAAAAAAAAAAAAGTAAAAACTTTCAAAAAACTTCGCGAATCGAGCGATAACACTAGCGAGGAAAATAGCCGCCATTGCGGGAAGTCGAAAACATCGTTTTTCATGCACTTAAGAGTTTTTATTTTCTGTAATTTCATTTCTAAAGAGAGTTCTGTTGAGTCGCACATTATCACGCTTTGGTAAAAAAACGGTAACCACTGATTATCGGGCTTTGGCACATTAAGAGTTAAATGTTATTTGCAATGTATTTTCACTAAACAGTCTGCAAAAAAACTTTTGTATACATTTTTAGCGCATTTTCGAGAAGTCGAATGCGCTATTGCACCCGTTTTGTCCGTCCGTCATCACCCTTGATCTCAGCATCCATAAGTCCTAGACCCATGAGGTATATATGTTTTTTGTATGTCCTGACCTGCCATTTGTGCATCAACACTCAGTTACTCGATCCGTTAAAAAACCACGTTAAAACTACCAAAAAATATTTCAAATCGAGAGGTAACACTAGCGCAGGGAACGGCCGCCATTGCCGGAAGTCGATTGCATAATCCTTCAGGCATTGAAGAGTGGTGCGAAAGGGTGCAAAAGAATTAGTTGTTTTTTTTTAGTTGACGTCATTAGAATATGTGTAAAAGTTTAGAGAGTTTTACGTCATCATTTGTGGTGACTTGTAGTTAGATTAAAGAGAAAATAATTTTTTTTTAAAATGTAAAGAAATGACTTTTAAATAAAAAAAATGTCAGGTATATTCATTACACAAGAAAATTCATAAAAATATGTCTAAAATCTAAACACAATTACTGATAACTACATAATTCTGATATCTAACATAAGTACTGATACATAATACGAAAATGCGCTAACACGTCCTGAATTCCAATAGGGACCAGGCTTAACATGATTTTTTAAAAAAATTCTCTAGAAATGTCTTAAATCAGTGTCACACACAGCCACAATGACCATCTTAAGACTTATGTCTCTTCATGATTTTCAGAATAATTTTTTACATATGGGTGCTGCTTTTCTTTTTACTACAGTAGAAGTCCGATAATCCGGCACGTTTGGGACCGGCTCGGTACCGGACTATCGAAAACTCCGGTCTATCGGGCCCCTTCTTTTAAGTGTAAGCTTTGCCGTAAAACAAATAAACTTTGTTTCTTTTAATGTCATAAATAGTTGATGAGCCAATATTAAACTCATTCATTAAAACATTTCTATTCTCAACTTTTTCTAGCCGTTTGATGATTTCTAGTTTCTGATTGAGAGTCAGTGTTACGTGTTTTCGTTTCTCTCCTGTTGAACTCGACGGCTTATGTTTTGAAAACATGGTCACTGTATAGTTAGAACGAAACTCACTTTGTTTATAAAAAGTTTTTAAAATTACAGTACGCATTACAGTAGAGAGTACTGAGACACAGTTTACTGCGATCTGAAAGGACACAAAAAAAAAAAAAAAAAAAAAAAAAAAAAAGGCGAAGACGCTTCGGGATTGTTTAGCTGTGCTGCACTGCAACTGTAGTTATTGTGACAGCTGAAACTAGCCAACTGCTAATTGTTTCCGAACAATACCGAGCGCTTCCGGATGATCCCAAACTATCCCGAAAACTTCCGAATAGCTCTCGGCCGTTTTTATTTGCTTTAAAGACACATTTTTGGAGAAAACTAAAAATTTTAATTCCCCGAAGCGATGCCGGACTATCGGGCATTCCGGACTGTTGGATGCCGGACTAATGGACTTCTATTGTATCACATTTTTAAAAAATCTTTAGTAAATTACATTTTTGTCGGTGCATTCTTAATAGCCATTTAAATAACTTCAATATAACATTTCATCATGCAGAATATAAAAGAACTTTAATGACTTTTGTGAAGCTCTTAATGTTTCTATATAGCAGTGGCCAATTCTAGTAACTAGTGTTCCCTTACTATATCTAACAGTAAAATGTGTAATAAATATGATATATGGAGGGAAAAAACACAACTGAAACTTAAAAATCACAAAGACTTTTAGATAACAATTTCTTTCAAAGACAATTGTATATGTAAAACTATTTCAAAGAATAATATTGAGAAAGCGTACCTGTTCTGCCAATGGGCATCACCCCAGCCTTGAGGTCGACCATCCCATTCACAACCATCATAGGAAGCAGTATCCCATCTCACATCAGCAGGTCCTCCATCCCATCTCCCTCCTCTGCTCCCTCTTGGCCGTCCACCATCACCATCCCACCTACTGTTGTTCCGTTTTTCCTCCCACCTCCTGTCCCCTGACTTTTTTCTCTCCTCATTCAGTATAGCTGGAGGAGGCCTTTTTCTGTCCTCTAGTTTTCCTAGTCGTTTCTTCTCATCTGGCTTTCCTCTCTCATCTTTTTTCTTATCAGGACTTTTGCTTTTACTTGGACTATGGCTTTTCCTAGGGCTGTGACTGGCAGATTTGCTCCCTTTGCTGCTGCTTCTACTGCTTTCTCCACTGCTGCTACTTTTTCCTGTATGTCTGTTTCGCCTCCGTGCCCGTCTTTCTCTCTCTTCCTCTTCAAGTTCCCTGTGGCGTTTTTCTCTTTCTCTGCGCCTCATCTCAAAAGCTAAATTCCTTATCTCTTCTTCCCTATCCTAGAGAAGGAATGGAGTTTTAAAAGTATGAAAATTATATTAACAATAAAAAGATTATCATGTCAATTTGTTAACATCAATCCAGTAACAAGTCTCTTATCTTACATGAAATGTTAAAGTTCATTGAATCTTACATACCAGTCTTTCTTGCTCCTGTTTGGTAATCTTGGTTATCTCAGCCTTTTTGTCAGCCTTGACTGTAAACAAGATATTAAAAGATAACGGATGAAAAACAATTTTACATTTTCTCAGCAATCTGAAGAAAATCAGTTGTTTTTAGAACTTAAACATAGTTTAATTTTATAACATAGAAAAAAGAATAAATAACAGAAAAAGACAAGGTAAGAAGTAGAGTTTTTGATGAACTTTATCAATATTGGTGCACTAAAGTTGGCAGATCTAATGCTCAATGCAAAACATGCATGTTGAGAGTAAAAAGATTTCCTCAAACCTTTCAAAGAACACCTAACTCATGGCAGAGCAAGACAAATATTTTGACAGTTAAATGATGGTAGAGAGTTAGTAGGATGTTAACCACCCCAGCACATTTTTTAAAAGTTCCCCAGGTTGTGCAATTGCCAAGATTTTCATCAGATTCAAAAAATATTTTTGAACAACAGTGATAGCTGACTTATGAAAATCATAAGCAAAGCTAAAACAATTATGACTCAAAGCCAGACCTTTACTCTTCAATTACTGCATGCCAGCCATTGCTGGCTGCTAACTGAAATAAAAAATACTTAAGAATAAAAACTCTGGCATTAACTTTTTAAAAGTGACTTTAAAATAAGAAAATCATATTTGAGCTCTCAATAAAAAAAATATTAAATCCAAACACTGAACTGATCCAATTAACACTTGAATTTTACTTCAGAAATCAGGTTGCCAAAACTTTTTTATAATTTATAAAAAATAAATAAATAAATTTAATTCCCAAGCCAGTAAAGATTCAATTCCCTTTTCTCAACTAATGTGTCTAAATAAGCCTCTAATAATATATATCTCTTAAGTCGGCAACATAGAAACATGACTTTGCTCATCGATTTTAAATAGCATGCAAGTAAAATAGAAATTATAAAAAGTTAGCCAACTCTTGATAATAGCTGAAAACACGCACACAAAATTTACTTTAATTTGTATTGTTTTTACAACAGTGTTATGCTAGATATTATGGTATTTTCAGAAATCCAGTATCACTGCAGTAAAATAATATTTTTTAAAGTGAAAAATGAAGTTGTGTTACTTACACTGTCTGCTTAATTGAGCCTGCATTTTCCTTTTGAGTCTTTCTTTAGGAGTGTCTTTATGGGAATCTTTAGAACTTATGGAAGGCAATATCTGTGAATGAAAATGTTTGAAATGGCACGATTAGCAAACGTTCATCTTTTAAAAGTAATTAGTTCATTTATCTTTTATAGAATCTGTTGGTTTTTATCTGCACTAATTTAATTATTCACAATATCTTTGTACAGAAAAAAATGACCAATCTTTATATCTTAAAAATATGATTACAGTCCAAATGATACACTTGCCAATAAAACAAAGACACACGCAGACACCATGACCCAAGTATGTACTCAAAAATGATACATTCAAACACAATGGATAGAATCCGTTTTAAAAAAATATGCACAAATACTTTATCCATGTATCATATCCATAAAAGATATGTAAAGAAAACTCTATGCATCTATTAACAGATTCTTTAAAGCAGGATAAATAATTAGCATGGTTTGCAAAATCAATTTTTTAAAACCGTCTAATAAAATATATATGAAATCAGCTTCATCAAGGAGAATAACATTTTAAAAGACTTAGTAGTGTGCCTTGAATGACCAAAACTTTTTACTATCTCATGATATAAAAAAAAAGCTATTTAGACAAAATAAAAGAGTTTTTGCAAATGATTATATAAAGAAAAAAACAAATTTTAATTTGATTAGGGTGAAAGCTATTTTATTGTGTAGTCCCACTTGAGATTTTCCCTAGTAAACATTATAACATGTTTTAGTAATTTTTACCATCCAGGATACATATCAAAGAGCTTATCCAGTTTGAGTTATGGTTTTAGAGCCCTTGATAAGTAAGCTGACTGCATCATTATAAACATTCTAGTTTAAAATAAGAGTGCAATGTTCAAAAGAAAAGGCTCTTACTGACTTGAGTTTGAGGAAGTTTGCTGCTTATTTTACCACCCTTTGATTCAGATCTGAAAAATAATTACATTGAATAAAATCAATAAATTCATAGAATAATTTAATAAACATATTCTTAACTACAAAACAAAAAGGGAATAAAATTTGGGAATTTAATAGATTCAACTAATTCATTATGTCAGCAAGCCCCATATATTACTGTGTTACAGTTACACTTTTTTAAAATCATTAACATAGAATTATATTTCAGAGTGTAATTATAACTTAATATGTATAATGTATTCTTAATGATAGTAAATGTGTTAATAACAATGTTATTTTTAATAAAATGTGAGCAACTTTATAATAAAACAATGGATAAATGAATATCAGAGAAAAATGACCTATGTTAATTCAGTACACACAATCTGCTGTTTTCAATATTTCAACCTTTTTTTTTCTTCAACTGTCAGGCTTAGAAATCTTTCATAGATGCTGTATGGTAACCTCAAAAAATCTTAGAATCACTTGTGTCAACTTTTGTTTTCACAGAGTTTTTCAAAATTTAAACATATCTTCATTTTATTTTTACACCAAAGTATAATGCATGGTAAACTTTAAAAAGAATGTGTTTTGACATCAGAAAATTAGGTTAAATTAATAATACATACTTAAATAAAATAAAAATAACTGGGTGTATTAACAAAGAAAGAGAGAAAAAAATATAAAATCTGGAACCAGTACAAAAAGATAATATGAGAGAACATCATTCATATTAACTATTTACAAACTGCAAAATGCACCTTATGTCACAAAACGTTTATTTATTTTTTGGGGTTGTATTCTAGTCCTAGATTCAAGGCTTAACAGAAAAATAAAATTTCAACTTTTGTTTGAAATTAAAACATGGAAAACTTGGAATCAACAGTTCATAAGTGCTGAAATAGCATTTCAAAAAGTAATTAAAGACCAAATTAAAATACTAAATAGTCTAAATAGTTTTTTTATTATTGAAAACTTTACATATTAGCAAAAAATCTAGATGTTATTTTATTACTTGTATTTTTCAAAAAACTATAAGTGGGGAAAAAGCTACTTATTAATAACTAATTTAATGAATTCTTTGGTTGTGTCTTAATACAAGATGCCTTCTAAAAATATCCTTGACTGTATTAAGATGCATCATACTTGTCTTAATTTTGTTTTAGCAAATATATGACTTCATCCCCAAGAATGTCTAAGAATTCTTCATTATTAAATGTTTCATTTTAGACTGGTACAAAGTGCAAATATTGAGATTTATGTTTAAAAATTCATTTTTTAAAATCAGATTCCTAGTTTGAAAATATGAACTTTTGTTTTATAATCACAACAAATTTTATAAAAATATTTTTTTTAAATGCTTTCTTCTTTGAAAAAAATAGATAAACTATATTAACAGGTTTTACGATAATGGAAAACTATATTTTTACTCACTTTGTGTCTGTATCTTTAATGGTTGGTGTTTTCATTCTTGGTGGATTTCCTGAAGACATTTGGCTGTTATTTTTACTATCCTCATCAGATTCAAAACCACTTAGCTCTGAGTTAGATGAAAGGCTTTCTCTTCGATATCGTTTTATTACTGGTTTCTTCGTGGGGCTTTCTGACCTAAAAAGTTATTGCCGTATTGTCAATCTTCATAATTAATCCCTGCTGTATATAAGGATTTTTTATAATTAAAATTTGTTGACTTTTATTTCATTAACACTAAAAGCACATTACATTGACTTTTCGCCCAAGGCTGGTTGAAACTAATAAATGGATTTTTTTGTTACCTTTTTATATTCCAATGTTATTTTTTTTTTAAATTATCAATAAATAATCAGATAAAATTAGGAAAAAAATATGATTACAGACATGAATTTTTTTTAATGGCAAAAGATTCATCATTTAGCGAAGAAATTGCTTATATTCTGAGCTAAAAAGTTATTTCTATTGAAAGGAAAATGGCGTAATATGCGCAGATTAATCAAGGGCAAAGTTGATATTTAGAAAAGGGGCAGCCATACAAGTGAGAACACTTGGCAAGAAGGAGAGGCAGTGTCTGATGTTACATATGAAAGGAAGCCGACTTAACTTTGAAATACCAAAACCCCGACCTGCCAACCTGACAAGAAAAAATATCGTTATAAGGGTCCACGCACGGAGTTGCGTCAACCTGTGACGCTGGTTTAAGAAAAAAAACTACATACTAAATAAATATAAAGTAACTTCCTTTACCTTTAATTTTAAGAGTCTACAGAACACCAATAAATATGAAAGAAATGTTACTGAAATGTTTTACATTATATTGTATGAAGAGTATATTGTATTATACCCAACAGAATTTCAGAATATCCATGTTTTTCATATATGAACATAATCATAGGCTGCATAGAGTTCAGTTTTCCAGCTTTTCCCTAGTGGCCTTTTTTAACAGTACCATGAAAATACTACAAGTGACAAAACGACAAGGAGACAAAACAACATTTTTTAAACCTTGTCGTTTTGTCACCTTGTCATTTTTTTCACTTCTTGTTTTGTCTGGTTACCTTTTTCAACTTGTCAAAGTTATTTGCAATTGATTTTTGTTAAATATTAAAATTTTTGGTTAGAAAGAGCATCAGTATTAGAATTAATGCTTCCCCTTGTTTCATTTTAATTTTTGGAAACATTTCTTTGACTCTAGCATTAAAAAGATTGGAATTGACAAGATATTAATATCTTCCAATATCAATAAGTAGGCTGTAAATAAAACTTTCACTCTAATAACTGAAACTAAATTTTCTATTCCTTCTACAAAGTAATTGTTAACTGATGTAGTGTCAAGGGTTTTTTGTTTAGTTTTTTAGTCCCATAACCTCTTTTTTTCAAGGTCGTAGGGGGTTCTAATGTTTCCATTAGAACATTCTCGGGCTTTCTAGACACTGGCAGCGCCCATCCCTCTCCAGGTCAGCGGAGGACTTTGATAGCATTAGTCATTTCACAAAATTTTTATAGTGGCTTTTACATGGGCTCGATCCCACGCCCCTCAGCTTGTGAGGCAAGCCCACTATTGACTTCAATACCCAGCCATTAGTGTCATGTAGATTCACTAATACTACTTTTACTTTACTAATTTATCAGCAGTTGTTATTTTTAGTTAAACTATTTTTATTGTGATAATTGAGCCCACCACTTTCAATAGATAATTGGTCTGGCACAGATTGCAAATGTTTCGCCACAGTGTGATAGTCAAATAATTGAGTGTTTTTCCAAATACTGACAATGTTTGAAAAAACGAATTATCTTTATTTGTTTAGTTAGACTTGTCATAAGTAGTGCTAGTACTATCCCTCTCAAACTCAGTCACTGAAAACGCGTTTTAGCAGCTTTCTTTGAAAATGTATACAATTTTTTTAAAAAACAGTCACAGAACAGCTGAATATTTTTTTTATTAGCCCGGTTAAAGGAAAAATGTACGATTCGGTGGAAAACAAAGAAAGATAGGAAATAACCTAGGGAGTGGCATTATTAAAATACACAATTCTTTTATTTTTCGCCTTTTAATGTTCTATAATTTTTTTAAAAATTTTTTGCCACTTTCTGACTTTTCTAACGTGAAAAATGTTAATGGTTCAAAAATCATAATTTTAAAGGTCTTGTCGGAATTCCAGAATCGGGAATAAAAAAATCTGTATAATTCTAGAAAAATCGGAATGGTTGGCAAGGCATGCCTCCCCCCACAGCGGGATGGGGGGATTAAGATTTTTCCTTTCACTAGTTTTACACAAACGCCTTGGTAAATTCAACTTACGGAGGTTGGAAGCCAAAAATCGAGTTAATGACATCCAAAATACATTCGTCTTAAAAGGAATTTGACCTGGACCCAAAAATTGATTCGAGATAGGCAGGTTTTTGACTTAGGGAAGTTCGACTTAGCGAGGCCTGACTGTATTTGAAACTCTTATTTATGATGCATTAAGACTCAATATTTATTTATTATGACTATTTTTTGGATGAGAAGATTAAAAAAAAGGTTGAGCCGTTTTAAATAACATATTACAAAAAGAGGTTATTTATATTAATGCAGGTTATTACCTCTTGCCTGATTTCGAGTGAGATGTCCTCGACCTTGATCTTGAGCGGGATCGAGATCGGGATGAGCTTGAACTGTGGGATCTACGACTCCTGTTATTATTTGAATTATTTCTTCCATTATTACTCTTTCGAATCGGGGAACGTCTTCTGTTTGATATTGACCTCGATCTTGATCGTGACCTTGATTTACTTGAAAGACTAGACTTACTGCTGTTGCTTTGGGGTTTGCGCTCTGATCGCGTTCTAGAGCTAGACCGTGAGCGTGATGAGGACCTACCAGATCTGCTTTTGCTTTTGTTTTGACTTGAACCCCCACTCAACAACCTGTCTCCGTATAATGGAATAGACGATGTTTTTAATGGAAATGCCTCGTAAATTTTAAATAAAAGTTCCCCTGCTAAAATCTGTGTCAATGAAAGATTTTCAAAATTTAAAAAGCTTTGTCCTATTTTAATTCTAAATTATTGTTACATCATTTGTGAAATGTGCTTTGAGGAAAAAGAGTTTTTATAAGATAATTTAATGGGTTTTATTTTGTTTTGTTTAAAAAGATTCATATTTTGCTACTGTTTTTTAAAATTATTATTTAGTAGAAAATGCAAGTCTCCTTGCCTGAATAGAATTAATGATTTAGTAAAAAATCATTTTAGGGAAACAATAACAATTTAAATCCTTAAACAGCCGCAGGAACGGGCTCGTGTTTGCTCCCACCAACTTTAATAAAGAGCAACCCGAAAGGCAAGGTACTAAATCAAACACCGACCATGGAGTCTCACACTTAGAAGGTTCAGGTGATGCTTTCCGTTTCTGTACAGCAGACTTGTGAGTAGCTGGGAGGGATGGTCCTTGAACAACAGAAGTTTCATCCTCACTCTCAGCTCCGAAGCTGGTGATGAAGGTGACTGGAGCAACCTCTGATGACCTTGAACGAGATCTAGATCGAGATCTAGATGATGACCCTGGTCTAAACAAATTTTTAAACAGACTTAACATATAATTTGTTTAAGAACTACTTTTAAGTATCTTGGTAATAATTTAATAAATTTTCTCTAACTAAAATTTCATTATCTATTTCTTTAACAAATTAAGCATTCAAAATATTATTCTCATCAGTTGTTCCTTTAGGACTGCATTTTTTGTCTTTCTCCAATTTTCAGGAACCGACAACAAAAATAAATTTAATAAAATTATTTACAGGCATTATGTTTTCTTTTTAATATTTTTACTCTTCATCACATCTTTTTTTTTTTTAAATTCAAGATACATTAAGATTTTACCTACAAAAAAAATAATTAAAGGCATTGATTATTTCCATTTTTTATGTGTAATCAAATTTAAAGTATTTTCACTAAATGGTATAATCACACTGTTCTTCAATCAAATGGTCTTTAGAGCACATAATATGATAATAGTTCATAATGTGACACATCATGAAACTTATTTTAACATTATAAAATTATGTCATACCTACCTTTTATAGGGTTCATATTTGGGACTCTCTCTAGCAGCATAGCTAAAGGAAATGAAAAATACTTGTCTAGTTAATACCCTAAAAAATTGTTAATGAATCAGGTGATAAGCTTATATAAATAATTTTTAAACACATTTCGGGAGCCAAAATTAAAATGTACTGGCTAAGTAATTATGGCAGTGATCTTCATGCTTAAATATTAGTGATCATAGTAATAAATTGTTTTTTAGGCTAATTTCATAAGATTTAAAAAAAAAAAAAAAAAATTAAATTAAAACCATAACCCACCTTGGTCTGCTGAATCTTTGTGGATTTTGGCGCCTTTCATTGATTGCTCTGCGTTCCCTGCGCGATTTACGCCCCTATTCAAAGTATTTTTTAGGAGAGAAACAGAAACAAAATATTAAACATAACAATTTGCAAGCCATTTCTTTAAACAGCTTTTGTCTTTTATTATTTTTGCTTAAAAAGGTCATACAAAATTTAAAGTTGAACAAGTCTACATAAAGAGGGGGAAATGTAATATTTCTTTCTATAAGTGGATTTTAAAATCAACTGCATTATGCTTACAGAAAATTGTGCCTTGGCTTCTTCGAGTTGTTTTGCTTCCCTGAGAGCTTCTAATTCTTCTTTATCTTTGCGCAGAAGTCTGAAGATGTTAATATGAGATTCTCTGTTATGATTACTTTTAACTAACAAGTTAACTTTAAAAGTGGTTTTAAATTGTTTGACAAATATAGATATAAACTAAGCTTGTTAACGGTTAACCGGTTATTCGGTTAACCGGTCCTTAGACCAGGACCGGTCATCTTTATTCAGGACCGTAGGACCGTGTAACCCACACGAAAACAACAACAACAAACAAAAAAAAAAACTAGCGATAACGCAGTGAAAAAAACTAGTGAAAAAAACAACACAAGCTGTATCGCGCCTCTCCCTCTCGCTTTGTCGCAGTGAGTTAAAGCGATACCAAGATCCAGCACGATTAATCGCCAGATATCTTTGCTACGTCTTTCAAATACCTCTCGTAATATAGGTACATGTACTTCACTAAGCGGCCGGTCATCTTTATTCATGACCGTAGGACCGCCTAACCCAAAAGAAAACAACAACAACAAACCTGGCGATAACGTAGTGAAAAAAACAACACAAGCGGTAACGCGCCTCTCCCTCTCGCTTTGTCGCGGTGACTGTCGATAGTCGATAGCTAACACATTGCGCGTTAGATGTCAACAACGGTCAAGGCCGAGGCTGTTTCTATTTATATTAATTATAGTCTGTTTCTTATAAAGACAAAGAAAGCTATAAGAGCATATGACCCCGTGACCTATCCGCATTTTCTGATCACCGGTTTATAGTCTGTTTCAGTTCAGGCATTCAAAAACTTATCGGCGCACGCCGCTTAGTGAAGTACATGTACCTATATTACGAGAGGTATTTGAAAGACGTAGCAAAGATACCGGGCGATTAATCGGCCCACAAATTCGAGTTCGGTCTTTTAGTGACAGTTTTCCTGCTAGTCAAAGGCATTTGATTACCACATTAATAGTAGTAATAGTACGCCGAGTGTAGCTCAAACCCTATTGGAACAGAAAAAAACGGGGAGGGGGAACATGTGCGTGTCGCAAAATTAAATTATTCTGGCGAGTTGACGATCGAAAAATAATGTTTTTTAAAATAAATTCCATTCTATCATAGTTTACTCCGTAGCTTTATAATTTTATTATATTATTAATTTTAATATGCGAGTTGATCGGCATCACACACAAGAGAGGTAAACATGACGTCACAACGGACGGGGTGAGGCGTTGGTTTTTTTAAACTAATGAAAAAACCTTGCTAACTTTAACGAACTATTGAACCTGTCCTCTTATTTAGACCGGTGAACTACGAGTACCCAAAATAAAGTATAAAAAAGACAAATTAACCATCACTGTTTAGTTAATTTTTTGGATTAAAAAAAAATGCTTTGAATTGAGGGGCATGCGAAAAGAGCTGAACGCAAGCGGGGGGGGGAGCGGGCTTTGATGCCATCAGACGATGCCAGGCGACAACATTCTCTTGTTAGTTCTCAAATGGGTCTCAAAACATTAGGGATATAAGGACGAGCGGTTAACCGGTCTTTTTTTGAACGGTTAGTCGGTCCTCAAAAACAGGCGGTCTTAACAACCTTAATATAAACCATAACATTCAAAATACAATTACAATAATTATTTAAAATTATACCTGCTAAAGTCATCATCTTTCATGCCATATTGAGTTGCACACAAGTTCACTTCTTTTGTTTGATCAGGAGTCAAGGAATCTATGTCTATGGTAACATCTGTTTGATAAAACAATTAAAAATTGATGCCCTCCGATTTTAAATTGTTACAGCAACATCTACAATCATTTCAGAATGAAATATAAATAACCAATGGACACAGAAGGAAAAAATGATGACATTATGAGAATTTTGACATTTAATATTTATTCTAGCAAACAGGGTTTTCAACAACAAAAAAAACCTTACAATAGCATTTTTATTATAGACAACTAAAATACCTAGGTCTGCAGTTTCCAAATCATCTTCACTTTCTTCTTCATCACTATCCTCATTGTCTATTCCTTTATCAGCTGGAGTGCTGTCTTCATAAACAAATCCTATCGCAGCCTTTTTGTCTGAGCTCCTGGATAAACATTTAGGAAAATTACTCACTACTAAAAAAATTAATAACAATTGCAGCAGCATGAGTTTTTAGAATGAACCTAATGTATTTAAAATTTTAGGCACTTAAAACAGTTTGATTTTCATTGTCCCTTACTTCTTTTTCTCATCTTCATTGCCCTTGCTTATGGTGCCAAAGTGTTCATCTAAATAAATCTGGTGAAGGCATTGTTCTTCACTCACTGAAAGGATGTAAAGAAAAGTGGATTTAAAGTACTTGATTGCATAACGTTATTAAAACAAAAAAGACTGACTTTAATGAACAAATAACTATTGAGGTTAAAAGCATTTTTTTACACCATTCATATTACATATAAACGCTTTTTTTAAAAAACACTTCAAAATTTCAAGGCATTTACTTTAGCATAAGAGGTATGCTATATACAATTTTATTAACGACATATAGTCCATTCACATATTTCTCAACATTCCTTAATGCGGCACCCTACTGATGATTTATCCTCGCATCATCTGGATAATAAATAATTTTGCTCAAGTTTGGGGGAAAGAATTCTTTGCAATAAATATTTAAGTTTAATAAACTATAAATAAATTCTGATAAATGTGTTTTTTGTCTTTCTATAGTGATAAATGTGTTCTTTTTCTTTCTATAGGTCTTTAGTTCAAGGCATTTACAACACAGGTGGCGTGGTGGCCTAGCAATAGCATCCTGGGCTGTTGTACCGAGGCTATAGAGAGAAAACAGGTTAACACTACTTCACTTTTATAGATCATCATGGTCTGAAAAAAGAGTTATTTACAACACCTTTAAATGACCGAGTCGCATAGGGAGCTGCCTAGGACCCTAATTAAAACTAGTGGTTATCTCATTTAATTATCAAAATACAATACTTACAACCAGCTGCTTCGTTTTCTACTAATGTCCTGTATCGCTCGTAATTGGCCAGTCTTTCCTCTTCATCATCATTCTCAGTTCTATAAAATTATATAAATAAAAATTATTATTTATCTTTTGTTCCAAGAGTCTAAAATTTAATTAATGCATTAACAACGGTTTTAAATTATTTTTTATTTAGTTCATTAAATTTCAAATTTAAAAGTAAGTGTCTTTTTTCTTTTACAAAATGTATACATATTTTTAAATTTATGTATAGCTTTAATAAATGATCAAGAAATTTAAAATTATTACAACTGTATATACTCGTTCTAAAGCCAAACTTTTTTGGACAAAATCTAGGGGATTGGCTAATGAGCATGTCATAGGTGATTTCTGCAAGTATATTAAATAGTGTTACTGTTGTAGATCATCAAGGTCCTTGTCTACATTCTACAAGGTTGGACTACTCTATTAGAAGTTATAATATATTTTTAAAACATCAGCACTTACCTTATTTAATTATTTTATTTATTTTTGTGAATGTTTTAATAAATGATTTTACAAATTTTGTTTTAAACAACGAATTTTAATGTATGGGCTTTTGCCACTGTTTACCAAAGAATTTTTCTTTAAATACCAGTAACTCTTGCCCAACAAAGAGCACAAACACAAAGCTAGGCGGTACAAAGTAAACAATCATAATGATCGATTTAGCTTGTCGTTTTAAAAAAAATGTGTACCATTATGTTTAATCTGTCCTATTAGGACGCAATAATCTTCTGTACAGAAGGAGCGTCTGTAACATATAAGATAAGATATTATATTTGAGGGGTTGGCTTGTGAGCGGGTTACACACTTTTAATACTTTTTTCTTTAAATAGAGGGGAATGTGTTTCGGCTGATGAACGAACGGGTTACAGAACAAGTAGATACGGTATATCCTGACACCTCCGAACAACACCTACCAAAAAATCTTTAGGCCATGACTTATCGGAAGTTTTAATATTGTTAAAAAAAATTATGAATGACCGACAGAATGAAAATGCTAATAGAAAATCTTAAATAAAAGATTATTATCTACAAGAAAAAAAAAACCATGGTAAGGATTTCACAAATTCAGTTGAAAAATGCACCAATTACTTCTTGTGAAAGACACATTAAATTATTACCTTGAGGTTTGGCTTGTGTAATGTTCAGGGATAATATCAAGATTAGCTCTTACATCAAAACGATCAATCATATTGTTCACATCACCTTGCCATGGCATCCTATGATTTAAAAGAAATTAAGGGAGAACATTGTTCAGTTTAAAATAAATACAAGAACCTTCAAGAAAAATTTTAAAAATTGAAATTGCTGTCTATCTTTATTTTATAAAGTAGCTGTTACATGCCTTGAGGTTTAATTTTTTTACTTTTAAGTTATTTTTCTCGTTGCAATTTTCAATATCCTGTAAATAGATCTTATTAAATAAAAACAATTTTTAGATTAGAGATACACTTAACGATACAATATTTGACTCATACAGTCTAAGAACACATGAGTAGCCAATAAAATTGGAAGTGTTCAGCCATTCTTAACCTATTCAGACTTAATCAATAATCTATATATGAAATTTATGTATATTTTTTTAAAATAAGATTTTTGTTAATTGAGTCCTTTAAAAGATAACCCCATTTCCAGTCCATGACGGACTATGAGGCAAGTGGAGTAGCGTTCACAAGTTTTATTTAGCCGCTACTAACGAGCAAGAGATTGTGTGGCTAGCACAATGCCCCGGAACCTTGCCAACACCGAGAATAGGTCTCATGACTCTCTTTTGTCTCGGTTTGGCAGTCCAGCGTGCTGCCGCTAGAAAACCACGGCCCCATTAAGCCCTTTGCTCTTACCAAAGAAAAATAATTGAGAAAAAAAATTTGTATCATTGACTGTGTGACTTCGAAGAAGTAGAAACTACATCAATATTTGAAGCTGGTTTAACTGATGGGATCTGGGCAGGTTTTGTTGTTGTTGTTTTTTTTTTAAACATTTATTGGAGACAATTTGCTAACTTTTAGCTTAACAGGACTTTTTTTTCCTCTTCCAAGTGGATATTGAATGCTACTGACATTTGATTGTATATAAGCAGGTAGAGATCAAATCATAAATATGCACAGATAATTGCTAAGTCCTGGGAGAGGTTTGATTTTAAATTGAAATTGTTATATGAAAACAGTTTTCATATTGATTTTTAAGTTGTTATTGTGTATTTCAGACAAGCCACAAAATCTTTTCTGTTTTTTTTTTCTTTTTATTGAAAATTCAACGAAAGTATACAAAAGTCTTTACTTTGAGAAGTATTAAAAAGAATAAAAGGCTGAGGTTGTAAAGAAATTTTCTCAAAATTTAAATAAGATTTGCACCAGCAGGAACAATTTCTAAGCATGTGCAGATAAATGGAAACATTGCAGCAAATAGTAAGTCAACTATTAAGAAACAGCTGCAGTGATTCACATACAATTTTGTTTTTATGATGAATAAAATATTTCTGAGTAAACAGAAACTGTCCTTATTATTTCTCAGTTTTCATGGCCGGAAAATCATTAGGAATTCTAAGCTATTTACTATTTTCTTCACAACATTTTGAGAAGTTTGGTATAAAATTGAAATGTTACAGCTAAAAGCAAAATTAATGAGAGCATTAACATTTTTAAAAACTCACATGCTCTGAGGACCTTCTGCAGCCATTGATACTGCAGGATCCAAGTGTATTTTAACAGGCCTTCCATACATGCGAAGAAATTGAGCAGGATCTTGTTTCTAGAATTTTTTTTAAAATATAGATTAAATTTATAAGTTAACATATTATTTAGGGCTGCAGAAATTAACGATTAATTTCTTGATTAATTGGTACAAAAAGATAAAAATCGATTTATTAATAAGTGATTAATTATTAATAATAGTTTGCTTTTTGTTTATATACAAACTTCTCCATTTAAAAAAAAATATTTTTTAAGTGTAAACTTTAAAATAAGCTCTTTTTATAAGGAAAATGATACAAAAATTAAACATTGTTTTTACCTAATTAATAATAACATATTTTGAATTCATTGAAATTTTATCTTTACATTTTTATGACTCTAACTGATTTATCCTTTAAAATTTTGGTCTTTTGGTAAAACAACTTTACCTGGAAAATAAAAACCATTACCACAGAGTGCACAAAATTTTCAGCCTGCTGATTAATGGACAACACATTTAGGCAGAGGCAAAAATAATGTATAAATTATCTCCACCCTAAAACTGGGTTGAAGCTAAAGCTCAAGCTTTGGTGTTGACTTTTGTGCTGGGTCATTATGAGGACTTACAAATTAACCTACGCAGGTCACCATTTGCCAAAGCAGGAGATAAGGTGACAATGTATTGTCATGGCTATGGAGGCACTGACAATCATCTCCTTGTATCTAAATTCTAAATTAATTTGATACGATGCAGTGCCATAATTTATTATGGAATAGGTTTATTGGCGCCCTGGAGCATAAGTATAAAAAATGCCCAATTTAGGTGGGATATATTAAATATACATTCCTATTAATGTTTCTGAATTTAGAAATACTTCATTAAAAATTTTTAATGTGAAAAGCACAGAAATTTAAACATTGACAAGGAAACAAGTAAAATTTAAGTTTTGAACAAATAAAACTACTTACTATTTTCTCATAAAATTCTCTCCTTCTATCAGCCCTCCTCTTATAATCAACCATAATTCCTCGAATCTTCTTCTCCTGACGTCTTGCTTCATGCCACATTTTTACTTCTACAAAAAAAGTTGTAAGGGTTAAATCCTGAGGTCTTAAAATGTAGTTTTTTTTATTTATATTATATTTTATTGTTTATTATGAATTCTCTTAAAAGAATCTTGTACAAACTCTGTCACTGCGGGCATAAGATTATGCCGTCTGTGTGTGGAAATTTGTAAAATATCAATGAAGTTTGACAACAGCTTTTGTGTAAAATATGAAGGACAGAACATTGTGAGACTAAGTAGACAACTCGAAATCAATGTCAACACAGATGACATTGTCGAGCTCGCAGTGGCGTAGCTAGAGCTTTTGCCGCCCGGGGCGGTCTCCAATTTGCCACCCTTTTAGGGTGTTTATAAATGACGTCACACATGTGGGGGGGGGGAGGGTGTCACTCATTTGAAGTCACATCAAAACGCGTATATTTAAATAAAAGTTCCACTGAAATATAGGATTAGCGAAACTTAATTTAATAAAGTTTTACGGGGTTTTACACGTGTTACGATACTAGAGTGCAGCCTTACACTGAAAAGTATTTAACTGACACAAAATAAATAAATTGGAAACATGCGGATTTTCAAATAGAAAATAACGGCTTTTATGGGGGGGGGGAGGCTTTGTGATGTCACGAAGAAGGGGGTCTAAGTTTTTGTGACGGCGTGTGATCAGGGGGGAGCAGGGGGTTAATTTTTTTTAGGACGTCATTTGAGGACGGCTACGGTTAAGTCAATCGTATGAGGGTTTTTATAAATTAATAAACATTATTAAATAATTGTAATTGAAAGGAAGTACATTGTAAAAGTAAAAGGCGTGGAATGTGTTAACCATTCCATGCCATATTTATGTAAGCATTAATAAAATAGGCCGAATAAGATGATATACCTATAAGCACACAATTTTGAAAAAATAAGATGCTTTTATTAAAGGCCACAAGAAATTTATTGAGGTCACAGGCCCCCCAAACCCTCAAATGAGACAAAAACATATTCCAAATTTACACGGAAAATTATTAACAATTAATATGCTTTTATTTTTTTATTTATAAATATATGATTTCTTTTATAAACATAGAAATTGTATACATTAGTATGTAAACATATTTATACATTAGGTGACCCAAAATTCATAATAGAGATGTCGTGTATTATATTATCAAAATTTAAATTATTTGTAATATCGTGTTCTTTCTTTAGTCTATATTGCAAGATTTTGTAGTCTTAATCTTAAATAATTCAATGTGGAACTAAGATGGGGTCTAATTTTTTTATATATTAATTGCAGTTTGGAGAAGCTCCTTTCACAACTAGTTACAAAGATAGTAATTGTTGAAAATATTCTTAGCAAAATTATAATGTTGGGTAAAGAATCTATACTATTTAATATATATTTAATAGATCAAGGGGACACCCCCCTGATTTTCAAACATAAAGCCTCTTCTTGTAGTGTAGGTAAAGCGTTGGCTTGTCTTAGGCCACTGCCATGCATCTATGCGGCCGTAGTGGGCTCGTGCTTTCATAGACCCCACCTATCTTAATTTTCCCTTATTATCCTTATTAAAACCTTATCCCTACCCAAACTGGGCCCCGCGCATCCATTTTCGCATACTAAGCTGCATAAGGCGCCGCAATTGCAAAGACTGACCCTGTGGACAGCAATGAAAAACCTGGACCCTTTTTCGTTCAATTTGAACTGTTCTTTGTCAATGGTAATAAAGACATTTATTTGATGGTAAACATTTTCAATTAGTAGATTACATGATAGTATTATACACGTTAATTTTCTTGCAAGGATATGCAACTCATTAGTGGGTTCTATTACTTTCTTTTATAATTGCATCTATGGATGAAAACATCTCTCGTTGTACGGATTGCTCTGAAGATAGAACCCCGTTTCCTGAATTTTCTCCACTCATACTTATTCTCCTTCCAACACGGCGTTCAGTTGATGTCTCCAACTCCCTAAAATCTATAACAGTACATAACTTTGTTCCATGAAGTGGGTTGGCATTATTTATTTTAAAGAAAATGTGTTCCCACAATTGAGATACTATAGAAAAGAAAAATATTGCATTGAACTGTGTAAAGTTCCAGCATCTGATCACGTTTTACTAATTACTTCTTCAGATGTCAATTTTTTCCAACACGTATGAAAATTTTGAAATATGTCGTTTTCGAAATTTATTTATGTTATAGTGATGTTTATTAGCGGATAAATTAGATTATTTTCATGTTCTTACGCTAAATCTTAATAATTTTCCATAAAATTTAAAAATTCAAATTATTTACGCATTGCTTTAATTGGATAGACGTAGCATTTCAATGAATAACAATATTTTAATGGGAAAACACAAATTATGTGTTCTACTTTAACGCAATAAAAACAAAATACATTTAATTTTAAGTAGGTTACCTTAAAATAATTTTCTAAAACTGAAACAGTAATATAAATTACTAATTGCAAGTTTAACACAATATTTGATCCACCATGTCATGCAGGTACTTGTTAGCGCATCATTCTGCCAATGTCGACAATACCACACAAAAACCGTCGTGGTGATATTAATAGTACATATTATTAGGCCCAGCGGTGATTTTTTTCTTCACTTTTCTTATAATAGCGCCATTTGTGACTTATACCGCTTAATTTTCCAAATAAACCGATTTCTTTTTTGAGCAATTTCTAATTTTTAACGGGTTTGCGTTATTTATAACAACCACTATGTAATTATACAGATGCTGCATGAATCCGCTAATTAAGATTCGAAATTAAGAGTATTTTTGTTTCACCTTTTTTCCCCCTTCAAAAAAAAGGGCTGTTGTCGGAATTTTCTTTATTTTTCAAATTAATGCCCAAAAATGCCGCCCTTTAGATGAGTGCCGCCCGGGGCGGACCGCCCCCTCCGCCCCCCCCTAGCTACGCCACTGCGAGCTCGTTAAATGAAGAAAACCAATGAAAAACTAGCAAACTAAATCAGAAAAATTATTCTATTTCTATCAGGAAATTGGAATAGGTGTGGGTATATTGGGTAATGAGAAAATAATATGGCAACGAACTAAGGTTTATAAGACAGCTAGTTTTTAGGACCGGTTAACCATTCAAGAAAAAAAAAAAGACCGGTTAACTTTCACCCGCAATTTTACTATGTTTTGTGAACCTACAAGTGAATGGGTCAAATTTGCGCCTAGCGTCTTCTGATTTAACATCAAAGCACTCGTGATGTACCGACGTGTCGCCGCCAAAACAGCAACTTTTACAATTTTTTAAATGTTTAAGTACTAAAACGGCATATTAAATGTCAAGTCAGTTTGATTATGCAGACCAGTTAACAGTTAAAAAAGCCTGTTTCACTGTCCGGTCTGTATTTTCTCTTAAATGTTTTAGAACCAACAATGGATGGCATCAAATTTTCACTTCAGGGCTAGGTCTGTCAACGGGGACCCGGGACCCGTTTCCGTGTTATTACCCGTTTAGAAAAAAATTTGCTCGGGTACCCGTAAAAATGTAGCTTCAATATCTATATTAACGGAGGCAAAACTTCGGCTCCCATTCAGCATTTTTTTATGTTTACATTGTGGCTCGCGCAATATTTTATCAAATGAAAATGTCAGTTTGAAATATGTGCTGTTAAATATATTTAAGGAGAAATATCTGTCAACGGGAAATAAAATACGGTCCCAAAAAACTACAATCTATTTTTATTTTTTATACATCTTGTTTCTCTCAACAATAATGCGTACAAGTACAAGGTTGCCAGTATTTACAGTTAATAAATTAAATAGTTACTAACATTGTAAGATGGGTAAGAGATGAAAGACACCGTGTTTATTTTTGTTCATAAAAAGACTCCTTCTTTGACACTAACTTTGATTTGAATTATGCCGACATTGGGTCAATTAATTATTTTTCTTGATCTACCCTCTCCCTCTCCTACTATAACGCACACTCTCCATTCGCTTGTGTTTATTGTGTTCGTTAACACAAGCTGACCTAGAATGTCTGATGTTAACAAGGCGTACAAGATTGTCTGCTTTTAAAGTTAATAAATTTAACAGTTACTAACATTGTCAGAAGGGTAAGGCGTCTGCCGTGGTGAGGGACTTCATAGAGATGAAAGAGGCCGTGTTGGGTTTTGTTAATAAGAACATCCATGCTTTGAAAATGGTTGCTTTGAAATACGCCGGAATGGGTTTCCGATTGTTGATGTTGTTTATCTATCCCCTCTCCTCCCTCTATTCGATTGTGTTTTGTGTGTTCATTACCAAGTTGTGCCTTGCCCAAAAACTGATTTTAATAATACACCCAAATTTGTCAGTTTTGAGGTCTATACATTAGTTAATTATTTACCAACAGTGTAAGATGTGTAAGGGGACATCCATAAATAACGTTTTGCAGCTAGGGGAGGAGGGGTCACAAATTTGTGACGAGGAGGGGTGTTTTAGAAATGTGACGTCACATTAAAACGTGCAACATTAATTAGAAGTTCCACTTAAATATTTGATTGCTTACAATTTATTTAATGACATTTTACATGGATTTACTCGTGTATCGATTTTAGAGTTCAACTTCACATTAAATACAAACTTAAGTGACAATAAAGTTATTTGACACACTCATTTTCAAAAAAGGAATTACGGCTTTTATGGAGACGGCTGCGCAAATCTTTGTGACGTCTTGTTGGAGGGGGAGTCCAAGTTTTTGTGACTAAGGAGAGAGGGGAATCGACCAAAATTGCGTGACGTCATTACTGGACATCAGCCATGTGGCTACTGTGTTAAACGAAGTGCATGGATGGTGGCTTCGTAGCATTGTATAGCGGTTAGGGCGGGAAAATGTATGTGATGTTTCGAACGGGTAACCCGGGTACCCGTTTGAAATTTGGACGGGTACCCGGGCAGCATTATTCAACAAAATTGACAGCCCTATTCAGGACGTCTGTTGGTGACATCACCGTCTGCTTGCATTTAGCTCTCATGTGCTGTGCTCCTTTTCCACGCACACTAAATAAATTTTTAGAGAACATAAAATTTTATATCAATGTGGTAATTATTAAGCAAGTTAACGGTTAACCGGCCCTCAGACCAGGACCGGTCATCTTTATTCAGGATCGTAGGACCGTGTAACCGAAAAGGAAAAAACAACAACCAAAAAAAAAACAAGCGATAACGTAGTGAAAAAAAAAAACACAAGCGGCAACGCGCCTCTCCCTTTGTCACGGTGAGTAAAAGCGATACCAAGATCCAGCTGGTTAGTTGTCGAGGCACTGTAACTGTACGAGAGCTAACACTGTGCAAGTTTGATGTCAACAACGGTCAAGGCCGAGGCTGTTTCTATTTATATTAATTATAGTCTGTTTCTTATAAAGACAAAGAAAGCTATAAAAGCATATGACCCTGTGACCTATCCGCATTTTCTGATCACCGGTTTATAGTCTGTTTTATTTGATTACCAAATTAATAGTACGCCGAGTGTAGCTCAAACCCTATTTGAACAGGAAAAAAAAAACGGGGAGGGGGAACGTGTGCGTCGCAAAATTCAATTATTCTGGCGAGTTGATGATTGAAAAGTAATATGTTTTTTAATAAATTCCATTTTATCATCATTGTTTACTCCGTAGCTTTATAATGTTATTATTATTATTAATTTTAATACGCGATTTGACTGAGCTGACCGGCGTCACACACAAGAGAGGTAAACATAACGTCACAACGGACGGGGCGAGGCGTTGGTTTTTTAAACTAATGAAAAATACCTTGCTAACTTTAACGAACGATTGAACCTGTCCTCTTATTTAGACCGGTGAACTACGAGTCCTCAAAATAAAATATAAAAAAGACAATTAACCATCAATGTTTAGTTAATTTTTTGGATTTAAAAAAAAAATGCTTTGAATTGAGGGCAATGCAGAAAGAGCTGAACGCAAGCGGGGGAAGCGGGCTTTGATGCCATCAGACGACGCCAGGCGACAACATTCTCTTGTTAGTTCTCACATGGGTCTCAAAACATTAGGGATATAAGGACGAGCGGTTAACCGGTCTTTTTTTTAACGGTTAGTCGGTCCTCAAAAACAAGCGGTCTTAACAACCTTAGTAATTATAATTCTAAATCCTTTGGCGTTCAAGAACTTAGAAGGAAAACTGTTGATATAAGACCCACATCAAATTTTAGTTTGGTCTAGTAGGCCTTTCTTTCCTCTTGATATATTAACTCTTAATGTGTCGAAGCGCAATAATGCGCGATTAACCGCTTTTTTACCAAAGCGTGATAATGGGTGACTCGATAGAACTCTCTCTTTAGAAACGAAATTACAGAAAATAAAAACTCTTCAGTTCGTGAAAAACTATGTTTTTGACTTCTGGCAATGGCGGCTGTTTCCCTCGCTAGTGTTATCGCTCGATTCGCGAAGTTTTTACGTGTTTTTTTAGAAGCTACGCTTTCGCTATACTTTATTACGAAAATAATAGTACTAAACTACAGGTAAAAATAGTTTTAAACTCAAAAAGGTCTTTGGGATACATAAAATAACAATTCTTATCCTAAAAGACGAAGTCAGTATGACAATAATGATATAAATGGATTTTATGCAATTTTTTAAATTTCATAACCAGTAGATCGCAATTCTGGAAATACTTACGGCACTGAGTAGGAAGTTTTCCGAAAACCTTATGGAACATTAAGAGTTAATTTGCTAAAGCCTGATAATGCGCGCCTAGCCTTTATTACCCCAATGTAATTAAATTTACTCAAATTAAGACAATAAAGTAAGGAAATATATAAATTTTAAAATGAAAAAAGGTGGAGGGGTTTAGAAGAGGGTCTCCATCCCCTTTTACATTTCAAAATGACCGCAAAAAAGGGAAACTATATGCTATGCAGACTTGATAGGGGTACAGCAAATTTGCCAGGGAAAGATTTGACGCACAACAGTAATCAAACAGGGAATTGTCTGCCCGTATTGGTAAAGGGCAAATTTGAATCTGATGGAGTCAGGGATATCCGGGGAATAAAGACAGTTTGTGAGGTAGCAACACAGTTGCGCATGCCTGGAGCCTGGAGAGTGAGAGAGGGCGCCTTAAGTATTCATTTTATGAATGTAATTGTTGAGGAGAGTGGGTGACTACTTTTAGGCACTTGGATGAAAATTTCAAAACAATTTTAAAAATAATGTAGGCTTATAGAGCAAAGTGAATGGTTTAACTCTATTCATTTCTCTTATATAGAAGGCGTACGTTTAGTTACGTTGTATTTTTAGACAAGTTATTTTTTTTAATTTCTTTATATTTTTATTTGTTTTGATTTAATTTTAGCGTATTATTGAATAAAACTAATTAAAAAACAAAAAAAATAAAAATTTGTTATGATTTTGATATTATTTTTAAATTCGAAACGACCGGACGTGATGCGCCGAGAGACGCTAAGCTTAGCCATTTTGTGTAGGACGAAAACCGACGTGGCTGCTAAAAATATTTTAAAATATTGATATTATCGGTGAATTTATTGACAAATTTCTATTTAAATCTTACGAAGAGTGCATGGAAACCTAGAATTAAGTTATTTTGATAAGAATTTTGAAGAAAATCATAATTTGCAATCTATCGGAAAAGCGACTATATCAAAGGTTAGTTTTCGAGTGTTTCATCTTTCACAGATTTTCGAGTTTTT